>JBAKBP010020015.1:0-43433 GCA_037953745.1 Lithodes maja
GAGGAGGAGAAGAGAGGGAGGGAGTTGAATGAGAAGCAGAGAGGAGGAGGAGAAGGGAGGAAGGGAGGAGAATGAGAAGGAGAGTGGAAGAGGGTGATCTCGTCGAATACTGGGTCAAGTGCGCTGCTGCGTGGGGCCTATATATAGGGGCCGTGTCGCCGTTCTGTGGTTGGGAATTTTTTTTTATTTTTTTTGGTCAGCTTGATGCGGCTGTTTGCGGTTCGAGTTGGGTGTTGTCGGTTGGATGTTTCTGTTGTCTGCTCAAGTTGGCTCGACTCTTCTGCCATATTGGGTTCCGGGTGTTGTCATACGTCTGCACTCCTGTCAATGTGGTTGGAGTCTGCTGTATGCGGCTGCATGCGGCTGAATTCCGCTATTGTCTGTTGTACTCGTATGACTCATATTTTTGCATAATTTTTAATAATTTTATGCAAATATATGCAAATTTATGCACAAGACTTCAGCAGACTTCAGCAGACTTCAGCAGACTTTTGCGGTTGTACTCGTGTCCGGCGGCTGTACTCTGGTGTATGCGGCAGTAGTCTTTATGCTACACATGAAACACAATTCGAGCCGATATACACAAGGACTACAGCCGCATACAGAAGACTTGGTACGACTAGCGCCGACTAGAGCAGACTACTCCCCGCATCCACCAGACAAATTTCAAGTCTGGCCCAAATTTCAAAACTGACAAACATTTTCGTCGCGGACCGCGACTTGACACGCATTGCCAGGACTTCACCAGACTACAGACGACTACAGCCGCATGGGTAGGAATAGGTGCCGACTTGGTGCCGCATGCAGCAGAGTCGCTACTCGGCTGCTTTCTGCTGCATTCGGCGCCCGAGTCCTGTATGTGTGAAAGGGGCATTACCAATAAGAAAAACAAATCCAGCGCATGCTGAGAGAAATGATATAAAAATAATATCCATAAATGCCTGCTCAATAAGAACCAAAATAGACGAACTCAAATGTCTGTTATTAAATGAGAAAGTTGACGTTATTTGTATAACGGAAACACATCTGAACCTTAAAAATAAAGATCTATTTCATGAATATCACATAGCCATATAAAAAAAATCATAAAGACCGTAACAATGGAAAACAAAGAGGGGGGTTGCAATGTACGTTGCAACCTACTTAAACCCAGTTGAGGTGACTCTCCCCGAAAGTACGGTAATGCAGAAATAGTGTGCGTCAATATAAATACAAAAAACATGAACTTAAATATCACTACAGCGTACCGACCACCGAGACTAACTGTTGCCGATGATACAATTTTTTATGAAATACTAGAGAAAACCCTTAATTCCGACGAAACAGTTTTACTAGGTGACTATAACCTCCCCCTAATTGATTGGAATACCCTGACCGGAAAAAATGCTGAGTCACGCCTAATGACAAGCTTCATCCCGGACAATTTTTTGACTCAACACGTAAAACAGCCGACGCGAGACAGGAATATATTAGACCTCGTAATCACTACCCAAGAAAATCTATTATCAAACCTGGATGTAGGTGAACATCTGGCAACGTCCGATCATAAAATCTTAAGAATCAACGTTATAAGCAAATAATCCACAGTAAAAACAACAAGAATGGTTTCGGAATTTAAAAACGCATATTATGACGGACTTAAGGAATCGCTATCAAACATACACTCAAACCTCATAAATATAAACGAAGTAAATGAACTATGGGGACATTTTAAGTCTACAATTACAGAAGCGCATAAACAATTTGTACCCATGAAACCAAAACGTAATACGAAATCAAGTATGCCCCCTTGGTACAGTAGAGACATTGGCAAGGCAATAAGGAAAAGGAATCAACTCCACAAACTAGTAAAAAATAACACAAACACTGAAGTAATTAAAAACTTGGACAAAAATAGTAGAAGGGAAGTGAAAAAAATAATTAGGGCGAACAAACAAAATTACGAAATGACTATTGCCAGAGAGAGTGCCACAAACCCCAAAAAATTCTACAGTTTCGTAAATAAAAATAAACAGATCAAAAGCGGAATCGGACCGCTAATAGAAGATGGCCAGACAATAACAGGTGACACAAACACGGCAAATATGCTCAACAAATATTTTGGCTCAGTTTTCACAGAAGTTATCGATCATACCCCTGAAAATAACACCTCAACTCATGTGATAGGAGATTTCACCATCAGTGTTAGCGAAGTACAAAGCAAATTGAGTAATTTAAATGTAAATAAGACCCCGGGACCCGACATGCTCCACCCGAAAATAATTAAGAATGTTAAGGACGAAATAGCAAAACCCCTGACACAACTATTTAACTTATCATTACTACAGGGGATTGTTCCGAGTGATTGGAAAGATGCGAACATTACGCCGATATACAAGAAGGGTAGCAAGGCCAAAGCGAGTAATTACAGACCAATTAGTCTAACTTCAATTGTAGGAAAAATCATGGAAAAAATCCTTAGAGATAAGATAGTAGATTACCTTGAATCAAACAACCTAATCAAAAATAGTCAACACGGCTTTAGATCAAATAAGTCATGCCTAACAAATTTGATTGAATTTTAGAACAAACTATTCACATATAACGACATGACGAAATCACTAGATATAATCTTCTTGGACTTTCAAAAAGCTTTCGACAAGGTGCCACACCGTAAACTATTGGCTAAACTGGAGAGGATAGGTATCAAAGGTGAAATTCATTCTTGGATAAACAATTGGCTTACAGACAGAAGACAGAGAGTGGTGATAAATGGAGTGGAATCGGAGTGGGAGCCTGTCACTAGTGGAGTTCCACAGGGTTCAGTCCTTGGACCGGTCCTGTTTCTCATTTACATTAACGATATTGATGTAGGGGTAAACAACACCATTTCCAAATTCGCTGACGATACAAAAATAGGAAATACAGTCCTGAACGAAGATGATAGAAATGCGTTGCAATCTGATTTAAACAAGATATCAGAGTGGTCGAAAAAATGGTAGATTCCCTTCAATGTCGATAAATGTCAGGTGCTGCAGGTTGGTAGCAGAAATATGAAATACAAATACGAAATGAATGGTAAACAAATAAAAACCGCAACGGTAGTAAAAGACCTAGGGGTACTAATATCTGAAAACCTAAAAACTTCCAACCAATGTATAGCAGCTGCAAATAAGGCAAACATAGCATTGGGCTTTATTAAACGAAAATTTACATATAAACATGAGAACGTAATAGTGCCACTGTTCAAAAGTATGGTGAGGCCCCACCTTGAATATGATGTGCAGTTCTGGTCACCTTATCTGATCAAGGACATTGTAAGACTCGAGTCAGTACAGCGTAGAGCGACGAAGATGATACCCCTCATTAAGAAAATAAATCATATGAAGAAAGACTTAAACGATTTGAACCTTGTTCTCATTAAAAAAAGAGCAGGTTGAGGGGTCAGCTTATTGAGTGCTTTAAGATACTAAAAGGTTTCGACAAAGTGATGTAAATGCACTATTCACATTAAACAATACTAATCAAACTCGCGGAAATGGAATGAAATTAAAAACCAAAAAGGCAAACCTAGATGTCACAAAGAGTTTCTTCACCTACAGTGTGGCGACAGAGTGGAATAAACTACCAGCGAGAGTGGTGGAGAGCGACACAATAAACGCTTTCAAGGGAAGGCTTGACCTCTATCTACAGAGGGCT
Organism: Lithodes maja; assembly: GCA_037953745.1. Classification (NCBI taxonomy): domain Eukaryota; kingdom Metazoa; phylum Arthropoda; class Malacostraca; order Decapoda; family Lithodidae; genus Lithodes; species Lithodes maja. The sequence goes on from JBAKBP010020015.1 coordinate 3,679, forward strand.
GGGGTGATATGAAAAAAAAAAAAAAAAAAATGTATGTATGTATGTATGTGTGTGCACTGTACAGTATGTATATATATGTATATATATACTGTATATATATATACAGTATATATATAGTTTGTAAGGCCAGACTCTCTCTCTCTCTCTCAATAGGACATTTCACCATCAGTGTTAGCGAAGTATTAAGCAAATTGAATAATATAAATGTAAATACTGTAAGACCCTGGGAACCCGATATGCTCCGCCCAAAATACCGGTAATGAAAAAATATTAAGGACGGGTTAGCCAAACCCATGACACACCTATTTAACTTAAGGGGACATGGGCCGGTTTTCTGGACCGCTTTTTCCCTCATGTTTAGCCCCATTAGTTTTCAGATGTTAAGATGTTTGCCCCATTAGTTAGTCGATTTTTAGACCTTTCGCCCCATTTCTTCGTCAATATTTAGACCTTTCATGCTATTTAGGTGTCGATGTTTTCCCTGGCGAACGATAGTGAGCCTGCAATGTTGGAAGAATTTTTCTATCGAAAAATGTACAAATTATTCTAGAAGGGGGATCTAATGGATGTTTTTTTTTAAATTTGATGGAGGTCTAGGGAAGAAACTAGAAAAATAATGAATAGCCTACATGCAAAAATCGCCCAAAAAGTGAACCATCTCCCCTTAACAATACAACAGGAGACCGTACCGAGTGATTGAAAAACATGGAAAGCATGACGTCTATCTATCTATCTATTGCCTGACGCCGTGATCCCCGAAGGGGTGGCCACGAACGAACCGCCCCCATGCACCTCTGTCCCCAGTCAGTCGACGCCCCTCCCCCCAACCAGCACCGCCTTCATTCATGTAGTTCCTCACTCCATCCTTCCACCTCATATTCGGTCTACCTCTCCCCCTCTGTCCCTCCACCTCGCTCTCGTACACCCTCTTAGTCATTCTCTCGCTTTCCATACGTTCCATATGGCCGAACCATCTCAAGTTGTTCCTTTTCACACTTTCCAGCACATCTACCTCCACACCACACCTCCTTCTTACTTCCTCATTAGTCTGTCTATCCCTCCATGTAATTCCGCACGCACTCCTTAAGTAATTCATTTCCACTGCTCTCACTCTTGGTCTGAGTCTCTCAACCAACGTCCATGCTTCGCTTCCGTAAGTCAGTGTCGGGATTACCACACTGTCATGCAAGGACTTCTTCACTTCCATACTGACCACCCTATTTCTTGTTACTGCTTTTAGCGTTCCTACAACCCTCTTCCCCTGTTGTACCCTCTCCCGCACCTCTTCATCCATAGTCCCATCTTTACTCAACACACTGCCCAGATACTTAAAAGAGTTGACGATCTCCATAGCCTGACCGTTCAGCTTCACCTCACACTCTGTGACTTCACCCCTTTCGAAGACCATAACCTTGCTCTTCCCCGTATTTACCTTCAAATTCTGTTTTTCGCACACTGTTCCAAAATCATTTACCAGACCCTGCAACTCCCATTCATTATCACTCATCAGAACTGTATCATCCGCAAACAGCAGTATAGGTACCTTCCACTCAATTCCCTCCCTTTTCAGCGATACACCAACATCCACTGCTCTTGATAGTATTTCTTTCATAACTCCATCCATATATACAGTAAACAACCACGGGGACATCACACACCCCTGTTTCAAACCAACATTCAGGTCAAAGAACTCGCTCTGCTCACTCTCCACACGTACTGGCGCCTTTGCACCCTCATACATGCTCTTCACTGCTTTCAGCAACTTGCCCTCTACTCCGTATCTTCTAAGTACTTTCCACAAACCTTCTCTATCCACTCTGTCATAGGCCTTCTCCAAGTCCATAAAGGCAACATACACCTTTTGTTTCTTCTCCAGATACTTCTCCACAACACAATTCAGGGTAAAAATCTGATCTACACATCCTCTTCCCTTCCTAAAGCCTCCCTGCTCGTCGCCTATCCATTTCTCCGTTCTCACTCTCACTCTCTCAATCACTACCCTACTGTATACCTTCCCTACTACGCTTAGAAGACATATTCCTCGGTGGTTACCACACACTCCTCTTTCCCCTTTGCCCTTATATAGGGGGACTATTATGCCAGTCTTCCAGCCATCGGGTGCACTCCCCTTCTCCCATGCTAGTTTGCACATTTTCCATACCCATTCTATCACTATCTCACCACCATACCTCAACATTTCCCCACACACTCCATCTGTTCCTGGTGCTTTCCCCAACTTCACTCTTTTCATGGCTTCCCACACTTCTGACCTCCTGATCCCCACCTCCTCCTCCACTACTTCTCTTCTTCTTCCTCCCATACCATATCCAGCTATGTTTGCTGGCTGTTCATTCCTTTCATTTAGCAACTCACTGAAGTACTCCCTCCATCTTTCGACTCTCTCTTGCTTCTCGGCTAGCATTCTCCCATTCTTATCTTTCACACCCTTACTGTTTCCCTTGCTACCTTCCCTAACTTTCTTGACTTCTTTCCAGAACAGTTTCTTACTCTCCCTCCGGGTACCTAGGATAGGCACTAACATAAGAACATAAGAAAACGGGAGTCTGCAAAGAGCCGATTGGCCCACACGGCAGATCCCTTTCACACCCATCCTATCTCGTCCATAAGGGAGTCTGCAAAGAGCCGATTGGCCCACACACGGCAGATCCCTTTCACACCCATCCTATCTCGTCCATATGCCTATCTAATTGTATTTTAAAGTTCTCTATCGTTCTTGATCCCACTATAGCACTCGGTAGCCTATTCCACATACCTACAACTCTGTTACCAAACCAATATTTGCCTACGGTACCGGTACCGGTATATATTTTCTGAAACAAAATTTATCTAATTTGAAACCATTTGTTCAAGTTCTTTCGCTATCACTGAGCTTCAGTACATTTTTCATGCCCCCTTTATTAACCCTTCTTTGGCGGCGCCTGGCTATAGCCGGGCAAGAGAACCAAGGACTATGTGGCGGGGCTCGGCTATAGTCGCATGCAATTTTGAGCACGTAATGTGCTCTGAGAGAGAGCGGAGCGGTGGGAGGAGCGTAGGTTACCTCTGACCGCTCGCCACGGTGGCCGTGGAGCTACTGAGATGTACTCTGCCCTACTCCACCCTCCCTCACTCGTGTAATAATGTAAGGAAATGACCGTATTTTACCGATTTTGCCCTTCGGTTGCACGATCGTTGCAAGACAACCAGTGATCGTAGAAGGATTGTTTTTGTGCCATTGGAAAGCTCATTTAATGCCCTTTCAGGGATACATACTTGTATTACGCTCTGACTCTTGTTTATGCATGAAAACGAGCACGGAAACAAGCTCGTTTACGGTAAAACCCCCCGCTGGGCGGCACAGTCAAATATACTCCACCACCCGCTCTTTGAGGGTTAATCCCACTAACCCACTTGAACACCTCTATCATATCCCCTTTAACTCTACGTCTCTCTAACGAATGTAAGCCAAATTTCTTCATCCTTTCATCATCTGGAAGATTTCTAATATTATGGATATTTTTTGTCATTCTTCGTTGTACTCTCTCCGAGGAATCTATGTCCATTCTTTAATAGGGACACCAAAATTGAACAGCATAATCCATATGTTGTTTTACTAACGCTAGATAAACTTTTTAGATTACGTCAGCTGTTCTAACTTCTAGATATACATTCGAGAACTCATATTTGCCTTATTACGACCACTAATGCATTGATTTCTAGGTTTCAAATCACAGTCGACGATGACTCTCAAATCTTTTTAATTATCTGAATTTCTTATATCCACATTATCTAATCTATATCTCGCATTTTCTATCGATTTCCCAAATTATACTACACTGTATTTATTTACATTGAACTTCATCTGCCAATTTACTGCCCATTCTTGTAGTGTATCTAGATCTCTTTGGAGAGCATGAATATCATGATACAAAATTATCACTTATTCTAAATTATTCAACTTATATATAGGCTATACAGTACGGTATATTATATACTGTATACAATATAATAATAATCGTCTGGTTACTTATATAGCGTCCGACCGCCCGCATCTCCTTCGAGGATTCAAAAGCGCTTGACCTTCTTTAATCAACCAGAGACCATTACCCTTCTCCTTTGCTCAAGGGGAGACGGTAACCGCCGGCTATATCCCAGAAAAACTTTGCAATCTTAGCGGGGATGGAACGCAAGGCTGTTGGGATGGGAAGCAGAGACGCTATAAACTGAGCCCTTTATTAAATACTGTTGGCTATTTTAGTGCGTTCCTTTTACCTGTACATATTAACCCCTTATGTACCGTCGACGTCTTTTACCTGTACATATTAACCCCTTATGTACCGTCGACGTCTTTTCACTGTATTTTGGCTACTATTAGACGATTTTACTCGGCTTGGGAAGGACGTCTACTGTACCCATTAAAAATCTACAGAGTACGGTATCTCAGTTAATCGTTTTAGCTACCATATATCCTTCCTAAGCTACATAAAATCGTCTACATGCAGCTAAAATCAAATACAAAAGGCGTCACCGGTACAGAAGGGGTTAACTATCGGTACCGGTAATTATTATATACCGGGTACCGGTACATACTTTGGGGGAGTGTCGTTTTATACTATTATGTTTATATACCGGTACTTTATGAACATAAAAGGCCATTGAAGATTGCCCTCTTCTCTTGGACTAGTATATTAATTAATGTCGTTCATAACACCAATAACCCCCAAAAGAAAGTAATGAAATACCTTAACACTTTTAGTATGATGACATTTTTGCGATTTATTAATGTTAGTACCGTAATTGACGATATTTTTAGGTTGGGAAAATGTATAAGAATCAAAAGGTACATACTGTCTCACAATCCACAGGTCCTTCCTAATCTGACTAGAATCGTCTGCTAAAAGCCACGTATATAAAGAAAGACGTGACCGTACATAATGACGTTATGTAAGGTGAGTGAGCATCTAGAACGTGCAGGAAGATGTCTGTCTGTTGTGTGTTGTTGTAGCTCGGTGCATTTAGTTCCCATGAACCAATACTCTACCCCGGGCCCCTACCGTGGGAAGTTGCTGCTGTATGATACCCAAAGAATTACCTGAGTTAGAGTGTGTTCCTCGATAGTTCAGTCAGTAAGGTCTTCTCTATGGTGTATTTTTGTTATGTGTGCATGAAGGAGACAAAGGGCAAAGCTGCATGTAACAAGTGTCTCTCCCAAAGGTTGAAAGAGTGACAGAGCCAAAATCAAGGGACATTATGGGTACCGGTACCGGTAATTTAGATGTTTTGGAAAGATGTCTTGTGTGCTTGTTAAGTGTAGTGAAATGATTAGGAGGATGAGGCGCTTGTGAGAGTTAGCTGGATAACTCTCTGTGTAGGTGAGGCACAAATAGAAACAGTGGGGGAAGCCAGGCAAATGAAACAGGAGTTCCAGCAACTCCTTATCATATGGCTATGTGGCCTCCTCTGGGTACTGCCCTGCTCGATTGGTGCTTACAATATCTCCCAAACATATGGGTGGCCTACCACGTTGGTTTTAAATATTTTGATTGCTAAATGAGTACGGTACCGGTACCGTTTATAACTGAGTTTTTTTTTTTTTTAACTTGGAGTTAACTTGATGAACGCTAGTCCTGAACAAAATCTAACACCCCGACCCTTAAACCACAGCTCTGCCCAAAACCAATCGACCACCATATTATGTTTCCATGTTGATCCCACCCCTCACACGGTCCACCTAAGTTCACCGCATGTGTGTGTGTGTTTGTGTGTGTGTGTGTGTTATGTGTTATGTGTGTGTGTGGTATGTGTATGTGTTATTTGTGTGTGTGTGGTATGTCTGTATGTGTGTGTATGTGTGTGTGTTATTTGTGTGTGTGTGTGGTATGTGTGTGTTGTGTGTGTGTGGTATGTGTGTGTTGTGTGTGTGTGTATGTGTTTGTGTGTGTGTGTGTGTGTGTGTTTGTGTTACAAATTAAATATATAATCGGTATAGGTCTATTTCCAGGCTGAAAATACACAATTTCTTATCCTAAGTAGTCAACAGGTTGACTTTGGCTGACACGAGAGGACGTACAGCTACTGACAAATGTTCGTGAGCTCTTGCCATTTTCTTTACCGTGAGACATACAGACATATTCCTACACTTGCCCACCCTATTCAACATCTGACAGACATTAAGGGGAGGTTTTTAGTGTGTTTCTTAGACTTCCATCAAGCTTGAAATTACACCCCCTTGACCCCCTTTCAATATAAATTTGTACATTTTTCGGTAGAAAAATGTCCCGGCCGAAGGCCGATTCCTCTTAAATTACAGGCTCGCTATCGCTCGCCAGGAAAAAATCGACACCTAAAGGGCACGAAAAGTCTTGAAAGTGACATACATGGGGCGAACGTTCTTAAAATCGCCAAACTAATGGGGCAAACGTCTTAAAATCTCAAAAGCAATGGGGGCTGAACCTGAGGGAGAAAGGGGTAAAGAAAATAATCCCTCAAGTGGAAATCTCCCCTTAATACAGCACAGAGCGAGCCAAACGTAATGACAGCTGAAACATGACTTATTAGCGCCACTGTACACCTATATCTTGCCATTTTCTTTATGCAAATATATCCATTTAGATTGGTGTTCGTATCAAATTAGTTATATATTGATTACTAAATAATATTCATTTCAAAATATATGTCTGATTTGATAGAAACATCAATCTAAATGGATATATTTGCATAAAGAAAATGGCAAGATATAGGTGTACAGTGGCGCTAATAAGTCATTTTTCAGCTGTCATTACGTGTGGCTCGCTCTGTGCCGTATTAATGTCTGTCAGATGTTGAATAGGGTGGGCAAGTGTAGGAATATGTCTGTACGTCTCACTCGAAACAAATATATCAAGTTTAGATATTGCTGATACCAATTGTTGATCAAAATATACTTGGTGCTGAGACATGACTTATTAGCGCTACCGGTACATATCCCCAGAAGTGGTAGGATGTTGGCAGGGAACCAGATAATACCCAGAGTTGGTACATCCACACCTGTGCCTCATACACCCCTTTTAACCCCTTCAAGCTCTGACGCGTTTTAACAGTTTATTTTGCCTATCATTAGACGAATTTATGCAGCTTAGGAAGGATCTGTGGGTATTAAGAGGGTAAGGACTGTCTCAATCAACCTCTGACTTCTCTATACCCGTCCTAATCTGAATAAAAGCGTCTATTAATTACGGTACCAGAAAACAGAAAAGAAATGCGTATTGGATCTTGAAAGAGTTAAACCTAATAACCTCTTCTGTACCGGCGACGTCCATTGTACTGTAGTCTGGCTACTATTAGACAATTTTATTCAGTTTAAAAAGGGCCTCCGGCATTTAACAGGCTTCGAACTGTCTCACTTAATCCTTTTTACTACCGGTACCACAGATCCTTCTTAAACTGCACAAAGTCGCCTGAATATAACTAGAATAAAATGAAAAAGACATCGCCGGTACAGAAGGGGTTACAAAACACTACTCCCCCCCCCCCCCCCCCCCCACACACACACACACAATATTGCTCCTTCAAGGGGAGATGGGCCGTTTTTCTGGTCCCTTTTCTTACTTATGCTTAGCCCCTTTAGTCTTGAGATTTTAAGACGTTTACCCCATTAGTTTATCGATTTTAAGGACCCCTTTTGTTGTCAAATTTAAGACCTTTTGTGCCCTTTAGGTGTCGATTTTTTTCCTGGCCAGCGATAGCGAGCCTGTAATAGTGGAGGAACCGGCCTTCGGCCATGACATTTTTCTACCGAAAAATTTACAAATAAAACTCGAAGTGGGATCTAATGGATGTTTTAAGTTTGATGGAGGTCTAGGGAGGAAACTAAAACATAAATTAATATATTAATAAATAGACCGCCAAAAATAATCACTGTCCCCTTAAATCTGTACCCAGTATTACTGGGTACACTGCTACGGTAGTATAATGTCGGGGTCGATTTATACTGCTACGGTAGTATAATGTCGGGGTCGATTTATACTGCTACGGTAGTATAATGTCGGGGTCGATTTATACTGCTACGGTAGTATAATGTCGGGGTCGATTTATCCTAAATTGCAGGGTCGCTATCACTCGCCAAGATGAATTCAACAACGGAATCCAATGAAACGTCTTATAAAGATCAAAGTAATGGAGCGAAACGTCTTGTAGTTACTAAATTAATAGAGCGAAACAGGGGAGGTTATAACATGAGCAGCTATGGGTAAAGCCGGTATCACACGAGCACTTTTTCCCTCAACACTGGTCTGGCAGCTTATGAGGTCAACATTTATAATATTTCTGTCATCTAAATTCATCTACCATCAGTCTAGTTTCCGATACCAGTGCAAAATATTCCAGAAATGTAGCCAGAAAAATGTTGATAATCGAATGTTGACAAAGAAAGCTCGTGTGCTACCGGCTTTAGATAGAGTGTTGAATCAAGGGGATAAGGTGCAGGAAGTGAAGCTGAGGGTGGCTGTACAGTGTATTAGTGAGGTGGTTGGTTGGTTGTGTGCTATTTTCTGTTTTGTCTCTGCTCATGGTAAATTGCCATCTCTCCATCCTGATTACTCGGCTATTACCAAGATTTTGTAGCGAAATATGTTGCTAATTATGAACACTTGGCAGTAATATAATAATAATAATAATTAATAATAACAATAATTTTATTGTTGCATATAACTTTACATACATAGAATACATATATTGAATAAGTACAAATAACACTGATACGGTACGCAACAAAGAGGACTTGATACCTAACGGTATATTATGTCCTTAAATATTGTATACTTAGTAACATTGGTGGTATGACACACAGTGCGAGTGATTGGTGCATAAAATAATCATAGATAAGTTACAAAACCAACCAAAGGTATATTGATATTACGATTATGACGCAGAGACATAGCAGTATCATATTATATGACGCACAGGCATAGCAGTATCATATTATATGACGCACAGGCATAGCAGTATCAAGGGGAGGTGTGGTGGAGTGGTCTTGCCACTGGCCTGGTAATCCAAAGGTCCCGGGTTCAAATCCCGATGTATCAATGGGAAGATATTATTGGGATGGAATTAGTGCTGTACCTAGTATCAGTGCATTACCACAAGCCCACCGAAACGTCAATAAAATACCCTCATTGTTCCCTGATTAAATAGCAGTGTATGAATATTCCTATATTCAAAATATGCTATAGGGGTGCAATGCCTGGTGAGTTATCTGCTCAACAGGTGGCGTTGTGTGTGTGTAAGTGTGAGAGTCCGAGTGTAGGGGGTGAGACAGTGAAGCACGGGAACGAGATGGCTTCAGAGATGGGGTCGTTTCGGGCCATGAGTGAGCACCGTGCCTCATGTGAAGGCAAGATGGCAGATGCTCGTTGTACTCTACGTGCTTCACATGTCTCACTCCCTAGACTGGAACAAGACCTCACGGGCTTCACTGTTCATTGTAAATCGGTGAATGTTAAGGCTCTCAGCCTATGCCCGAGAGGAAGTAAGTTGGAATATAGAAAAAAAAAAAAAAAAAATATATATATATATGACGCACAGGCATAGCAGTATCATATTATATGACGCAGAGACATAGCAGTATCATATTATATGACGCACAGGCATAGCAGTATCATATTATATGACGCACAGGCATAGCAGTATCATATTATATGACGCACAGGCATAGCAGTATCATATTATATGACGCAGAGACATAGCAGTATCATATTATATGACGCACAGGCATAGCAGTATCATATTATATGACGCACAGGCATAGCAGTATCATATTATATGACGCAGAGACATAGCAGTATCATATTATATGACGCACAGGCATAGCAGTATCATATTATATGACGCACAGGCATAGCAGTATCATATTATATGACGCAGAGACATAGCAGTATCATATTATATGACGCACAGGCATAGCAGTATCATATTATATGACGCACAGGCATAGCAGTATCATATTATTAGTCAAGGAAATGGGTGCAAGAATTGCTCACAAGGTGATACAAGCATGAAACTTCCCGGAAATGTTCACAAGGACCTACTTTACAATTTCAGAGCAGGAGCCACCGAGATTTCTGTATTGCATAGCAACGGTTGCTAGGCAAAGCATTTTCCTTAGCAACCGGCAGCAACGATGCAGTTTCTGAACTACTATGAAGTGTTGTGACTTTGTACTTTTATTTATTTTCCTATATTCACTCCTAAAATGGTTCAAAAGATGTATAAAAGCATATATATCTATATAATAGAGTGAATGTCAGCACACAACCAGGGCACACTGGTGACATCACTGCTGTGTAACTCAGCATGGGGTTCAGTGCCAGCTGATCTAGATATACTAGTACTTTAATAAGTACTAGTATATCTAGATCAGTGTCCCAAATGCTATCTAACAGCCCCAAATCCACTAGCTACTAAACTGTAGTTTGTAGTTGGTAGATGTAGTTAGATAGCCGCGCCTGAATTGACAGGATGTGCCAGCGCGGGAGAGCCGAGCCAAGGGTAACGGGGCTTAAGAATTACCCGGAAGGTGTACAGATCGCACGGGACTTAAATGGCACTGGATGAACGATCGGGCTAGGTGTAGGGAAACTGAACCTAGTTGTATCCCATAAAGGAATGTGTGCAACAGATGTATTTGATAAAGGTGGTAAAAGGATAAACCCTCGGCCTTAATCATATTTTGTTTCCAGTTTCAGCAAGTTTGATATATTTGATCTGCGCACAGTGATAGTCAAGACGTACTGAATATTCACAGAAATGGCCAGTGCCTCATCTTCATCTGTTCAAGCAACTGATTGGACTATCTGTGTTTTTTGTCAACTGGACACCAAAGAGTCTCTCATATCACCAACTGACAGAGGCTATGAAACCATAGTAGACAACATCACACAGTTTAGTAACCTTGACTCAATGCCAATCAAAATCAATCTGGCACGACTTGACCATGGGAATGGTATTCAATTAACATTGAAAGAACAGAATGCAAAGTGGCACAAATCTTGTTATCAGAAGTTTTCACATACCAAACTGGAACGCGCAAAACGAAAGCACAAGTCTGAGGAAGATGGGACTGCTTCAAAACGAATTTTCACACGTAGCACTAGCAGTGGTGGTGATACTGCCTCAAGTGGAACAGTTGGCAGCAATTGTCCCAAATGCTTCTTTTGTTCCCAGCAGCAAACAAAGGAGAACCTCCGCGAAGTCTGTACATTTCAACTAGATTTTCGTGTGAGGAAATGCGCACATGATCTACAAGATGAAAATCTTCTTGCAAAATTAAGTGCAGGAGACCTTATTGCCCAGGAGGCAAAGTATCATGCAAACTGCCTTACAAACCTGTACAATAGAGCACGTGCAAAGGTATCACAGGATCAGGATGCCTCAGATGACCAGACATGTAAATGAATTGCTTTGGCTCAGCTGATTTCCTACATTGAGGAGAAGAGGCAAGATGAGGATGTGAAGGTGTTCAGACTTGCAGATCTTGTGAAGCTCTACACTGACAGGCTAAATCAACTTGGAGTGGATGTTACTGCACGAGTAAACAGTAAGCATCTGAAAGACCGCATTCTCATGCATCTCCCAAGGATGAAAGCTTACAAAGAAGGACGAGATGTGTTCATGACTTGTGAAGAAGATGTTGGCTCTATTCTCCGAGAAGGATACCAGACTGATCGAGACGAGCAGAGTGTCATGATGACCCAAATTGCTGAAATGATCCGACAGGACATCTTCGCACACAAAATAACATTCTCTGGATCGTTTGGCCATAACAGCCAAGTGGAGTCTGTTCCACGGTCCCTTTTGTCACTGGTCAGCATGCTTATCAATGGTTCAAACATCACAGATCAAACATCCAACACAACTATCAGCCAACCAATACTATCCATTGCTCAGCTGTTGGTGTACAACAGCATCAAGAGACGCAGGGATTCTGTGAGAAATCCACAAGTATATCACAGCAAAGATCGTGAAACGCCACTACCCGTCTATGTAGGTCTTAAGGCTCATGCACTAACCAGAGATAGAAAGTTGATTGAGAGTCTATATACTCTTGGTATGTCGGCATCATACAACCGCACAATGGACTTGATCACATCATTGGGTAATAACGTCTGTGACTATTACCATCAGATTGGCACAGTCTGTCCTCCTCAACTTCGCAAAGGGCATTTCATCACCAGTGCTGCAGACAACATCGACCACAACCCTAGCTCTGCGACATCTACAAGTTCATTCCATGGCACCAGCTTGTCCTTGTTCCAGAATCTCACTCCGCGAGATGTCTGTGAAGATGAAGACAATGGCCAAGGATTCACTAATTCAATAACTCAAGAGAGGGGGTTGAGGAAAATGAGCGACTTGCCCCTTTCGTACACTGAACTGAACTTCTCGTTCCATCAATGAAGTCAGAAAGAATCTGTTCATCCACAAAGGACGTCAGATATCATGTCTACCTCCAACCAAGGCTGCTCTACAGCAACACATGAAGAGGGCAGTACTACAAGGTGGGCACCACTGGGGCTGCACCACGGTGCCAGAACGACAGTTGCCCTCTCCAAGTGAGTGGGGATGGACTTGCCCAGAAAAGTGGAGGCCTCTGTGGTCTAACTTGCCCGAAGCCAGTGCAACCTGCCCAGAACTACTGAAGTGTTCTTGCCGAGGAGGATGCACAGACTGCAAATGTGTTGATGCGCATCTAAAATGCACAGCCTACTGCAAATGCAAAAGTGACTGTGACAACAGTGTCTGAAGCTTTAGGAGTGGCATTTTTATAGCCTGACTTGCCCTAAATTGGATTTTATGCCACATAATTCTTGTATATGATCTCCAAATGCAATGCTACATGATTTTTAGAACAAGGAGTTGAGAAAAACCATAGCACCTCACAGTTTTCCAGAAACTGCATTGTTGCTGCCGGTTGTTGCTAAGGAAAATGATTTGCCTAGCAACCGTTGCTATGCAACACTGAAATCTCGGTGGCTCCTGCCCTGAAATTGTAAAATAGGTCTTTGTGAACTATTGTGGAAAGTTATATGCTTGTATCACCTTGTGAGCAATTCTTGTCCTATTTAGTACCGATTGCCCTCACTATATATGACGCACAGGCATAGCAGTATCATATTATATGACGCACAGGCATAGCAGTATCATATTATATGACGCACAGGCATAGCAGTATCATATTATATGACGCACAGGCATAGCAGTATCATATTATATGACGCACAGGCATAGGAGTATCATATTATATGACACACAGGCATAGCAGTATCATATTATATGATGCACAGGCATAGCAGTATCATATTATATGATGCACAGGCATAGCAGTATCATATTATATGACACATAGGCATAGCAGTATCATATTATATGATGCACAGGCATAGCAGTATCATATTATATGATGCACAGGCATAGCAGTATCATATTATATGACGCACAGGCATAGCAGTATCATATTATATGACGCACAGGCATTGTAGTATCATATTATATGACGCACAGGCATAGCAGTATCATATTATATGATGCACAGGCATAGCAGTATCATATTATATGACGCACAGGCATAGCAGTATCATATTATATGACGCACAGGCATAGCAGTATCATATTATATGACGCAGAGACATAGCAGTATCATATTATATGACACACAGGCATAGCAGTATCATATTATATGACGCACAGGCATAGCAGTATCATATTATATGACGCACAGGCATAGCAGTATCATATTATATGACGCACAGGCATAGCAGTATCATATTATATGACGCACAGGCATAGCAGTATCATATTATATGACGCCAGGGTGTCAAACGACGCTGTTTTTTTGAGTGATACCGCAAATGAATTTTTTGTATAATAACAGAAACTCCCCTATTTTTTTTTTTTTTTTGGGGGGGGGGGTTTGTAGGCTAGCCTATTAATGTTACAGAAAACAACTTCACAAGAATTTGGAGTGCCTAATTGCCAAAGTGATTGGGGTTGGTATTGCTTCTAAGTTCTAACTTTCTAAGTTCTATATATTATATAATACACCATAGAATAAGTTTTTAATAACTAGAAAAAAAGGTCATCTTATAAATAATTACCTTAATTGAGTTGAGCATTGAGGACCTTCGCCGTTCCCGGGTTAAGAGGTGGGGGCTCTGAGAGTTTCAAGAGTCTGAGCTTACCAGATTCCCAGATTCCAGAAATAATGAGAAAATCTCAGTAACACTAAAACACTGACATTCAGACATTACAAATTTTACAATTTACACAGTCCATTAGGGCCTTAGGGCTATCAAATTAACAATTAAACAATGGGGTCGACTTCTGGAATCTCAATCTGGTTCTGGTGATCTGGTCATCGTGCCTGCCCTGATAATCCTGATAAATTTAACACTATATTTTCAGGTCAACATACACACGAATATCACTTATCACTTATCAGCCGCCTTAGGGCTATCAAATTAACAATTAAACAATGGGGTCGACTTCTGGAATCTCAATCTGGTCATCGTGCCCGCCCTGATAAATTTAACACTATATTTTCAGGTCAGCATACACACGAATATCACTTATCACTAGTCAAGCAATAGTCTCCAATATCTAGGTGATTTCGGCCTTATATAATATGTAAACACTACTAAAGTCTAAGACAGTTTAAAGGACACACAAATGCTATTACAACTACTGTCTACACGAATGTTAAGCAATATGGCAGGACTGGGGAAGAACCCAATATTATTGGAACTGGAATAAACTGATACTGATAACAAGTTATTAGTATCATTTCACGCAAACCTCCCTCCCAGTCTCTGAGAGCCTTCAGTTTTAAGGCTATAAATCCTTAGATTATAGAGCACAGTAACGTGTGTATACATGAATGATGTCTATAGGCCTTACAGATTCCGTGTGTGATATAATTATTGATACACAACCCTTATCGAAACTTATATGACGGTATGCGTGTTGCGTGTTTTTTTTTGCGTGCTGTCCTAAGTAGGGTCCATTTACTGTTTGTTTACATTCGTTAACATTATTCTGGGGACAATAATATGAGGCGAATTTCATTTAATATGTCAATATTTACCATTTTAAAATAATTATATATTAATAGAAGCTATTTAGAGAAACTTTACATGCATTCTTACAATCTATTGTATATTATATGGCACTATACATTATTTTTACAAGAGAGCAAGTTTAGGTGTAGAATATTATCCTTAATCAGTCAGCCATATTGGTTTATACAAGGCGCCAATTTAAAAAAAACATATATAAAGGTGTAGGGGGCAAAGATTTACCCAACAACTATTCGAAGCTTGACGTAAACTATTAGAAATTGACAAATATATCGGAATGAATAGGAAACTATCCCCTTGTGTAAAAAATGAACACTGAATGAGGAAATTGACCACTTGCGAGATTCGTTCTATAAAGAAGTTAGTCTGGAACCCAGATCCAAAAATAAATTGTAGGCCTAAAATTATAACCCAGGAACTACTACAAGGCTGATTATGACCGAATCATCTCAAAGTGTTCCTTAATATCACAGTCACACTCTCCAGCACATCCACACCACAATGCTCTCGTACTTCTTGATTTGTCTGTCTATCTCCCCAGGTAACTCCACACGGTACTGCCTTAAAATACTTAAATGAGCTAACAGTCTCCATAGTCCGACCATTCAACCTAACCTCACATTCTGTGATCGCACTACAAGTTGTTTGCTGACGACCTCAAACTCTACATCCAGCATACAAGTAAGTCACCACAATCAAGCTCTCAAGATCTCCAACAAAATATCAACATTTTAGCATCTACATCAGACCCTTGCTTGACTTTGCTTCTCCTGTTTGGAATACTGGTTTTCAAGCCTTCAAGGCGATCTTAATCTTCTAGACTTCTAGAGTCTGTTCAACGTCGGTGGACGAAACAAGTAACCAACCCACTCAAGTCTCACTTATCATGACCGTCTCTCTACCTTAAACCTGTTTTCAATTAAAGGCAGATTGTTGAGGACCGACCTTATTCAGTGTTACAAAATATTCCATAATCTCTCGCCCATTAAACACCATGACCTGTTCACTATGTCACCCCACCAAGGAGTAAGAGGTCATAAATACAAGATCTTTGTTCCCCACACAGAAACCAAAGTAAGAAAAAGGTTTTTCTCCTGTCGTTGTTGTTGTTGCCCAAGCTGCCTGGCCGAACAGCCCCAAGGCCCCGAGCAAGGCCAAGGCCATAACCGAGCGCCCCCACAGATCCCTCCCTGCCGACCACAATAAAGCCTGGGTGACCGAAGCCACTCCATGGCGGGGAGCTGAGGAGGGTGCGGAAATCAACCCGGGAAATCAAAGCCCCACCCAGGGCCCTGTGACCCTCAGCAATTATGAAGAGAAAGTCGAGGGGCAAAGGGAAAATGTGACGCTTTGGCTTCCAATCTTGGTAGATTGGGAGGTCAATCCACGGAAGAGACGCCGTCACTTGAGATCTAGAAAATATATAAGTAAAAGGAACAGTCGGAGTAAGCTATGGGTATGGCAGAGATCGCTCAATTCTCACTCTGATAGACCAGCCCATCACCACTCCTGTCGTATAATCCATCAGTGGAACTCCCTACCAGCTGAAATAGTTGATTCCCCCTCCCTTGCTCAATTCAAATCTAAATTGACCCAACACCTCCACAACTCACTCTTCAACCCATAAAATCCCCTTTCCCATTTTTAAGCAACATCTTAACCCCTGATACCCCATCATATTATTGGTCCGACACACACTACCAGTCACCCCATTGTCAAGCATCTCCAGTACATCAAATGTTGCATCTAAAACTAACACACCTGCCCTACGAGGAGAGATGTCAGCGACTGGGACTGCAGACACTCAGTGACCGGAGAAAAAGAGGTGATATGATCGAAACCTACAAGCTAATGCATGGCTTCGACGACATCCCTTACACCAGATTCTTTTGCCTCAACACAAACAATCTGAGAGGACATTCACTGAAACTAGCAAAACCGGACCACTGGAGAACAAAACTAAAAGGGAACTGGTTTGCGATCCGGGTGATCGATGACTGGAACTCACTCCCAGACGGGATAGTAACTGCGCCCACGATAGCCACATTCAAATCATGGTACGACAGACACACGGGTATAGAGAACATTTAGGTTGACACGTCTTAAGAGGTGGGGACCACACAAGAAACCAATTCTTATTTCCCCACTACCAATTCATAGGTAAGCACTGACGTGTCATGCTATCTCCTGGGCTGCCTAATCCTTGGCCTGTCATGCGCTACCGATTGGCGGCCCTACCAGGTGAGCAACCCTGTTTTAAAGGCCAAAACATTACTGTTTAGGATTCAAACCTACTCACTCAGGTATGTTTGTGAAAGTTGGGCACCATATTTACGCAACCATGAGCGGATACAAGGGAACCAACCTTAGTTCATATTTGGAGAACCAGGTTATAGTGTTGCGGAGGTTTATGCCTTCATACACATGGCGAGTTTACTTGACATCAACAATGACTATTTTACACATTCCCCCCTGCCCCTGGCCCTGCCAACTTGGCTAAGTGATACAATTTTAATCGTCCTGGTACTAATATGGAACCTCTCTGATGACAAATCTAATGCTACTGTCGCTCATGGTCGAGTGAATACGGTGCCCAACTCTCACAAACATACCTGAGTGAGTGGGTTCGAATCCTGGTCAGGATACCTCTCTCCCAAGTTACCAACCTCAGCCTGTCAAACATTACATAACCTTACTCTTCCGCACATTAATTGCAATATATGTTATGGTAAGTATTATACCTTCGAAGACCGAGGTATATAAGTCCAAAAATTGTGTGACACATAGAATGAAATGGCATCTCTCTCACAGATACTCACAGATACTCATAGATGATGTTTATACTTCGATGCCAATAAAAATAACAATAATAATAATATTAATAATAATAATATAGATTTAATGTTTGGTCTTGTCACTTCTTGAATAGGTAGTAGTCATTCATGACTGTCTAACTTATGGAATAGTTATACAATACAATAATTCCGAAGGGAAATTGATTGAAATCTAGAAGAGAGAATTCATGCTGTTTGTGATTATGAAATGGCCAAGATTATTCCAGGAAGAACGCTGGAGAGGAAGGTTTTTCATCGCAACGAATATCCAGGCTCCAGCATCAGTAAGGTGGAGAATCGGTAAGAAATAAGCCTACAGTTAAAGTATCCTTCTCCTACCTGCATATATTATCCACCCATCCACAATGAAAATTAAAAGAACATTAGGCTTCCTTAACTATTGGAACTTGTTCGACTATTTCGATTTAGGGAATGTTTGACCTTATAGTTTCTGCATGAGAGGCTGCAATTTTGAAATATATAAACTCCCTAGTAGGCTACTTACCAAATTTAATTGACTATTATAAATGCATAATTAAAATTGCTGTACTAATTCGTATCTCCAAATCATTTTCATTTGGGCAGCTTTCCAGTCAAACAGTAGGCTGGATAGGCTTTCCCTAATGATAGGTCTTGTATTAAATTAGGCCTACTATCTTAATACACTTTAATTGTATGTATATTATCAATGATTATGCCGTATTATACACCATTGTACATAATTTTTGGGTATTCTTTTATGGCCCTATCATATTATTTCTGGAAATCTCCGATATATACTTTAGTCTAAAGCCTACATATAATTCAAAGCTACCGCCTGACCGCAATATTCATTAGTACAACAATTAAGTCTTTTAAAAAGTAATATATTTGACCATGGATTGCTCACTAGTTAACCAAAAATCTGTACCATTGCCTTGCTATGCATGTTATTATTAAACGAAATATAAATTTGTAACTTGACACATCTAGCCTATGTTGTTGAACAGATAATAATATATTATAGACGCCATCTTGGATGCTCAGGTTCCAATAATTTCTAATTCTTATCAGTCCAAACACAGTCCCACAGAATCTTATCTCCTGAAATCCTGCTGGTCTAGTATTGTAGAACATAATCCTATATTTTACACTTATTAAGGTAAGTAGAGATATTATTGTTATCTTACTGAACGCATTAAGGGTCAGTGGTTGTATCCTAGTCAATGGCATGGTAAATCAAGTTCAGAAATTATATTTATGACCTGAAACATAAATTATTTTTTGCTACGACCTAGCTCCTAGGGCCTCTATGGGGCCGCGCGACTATGGGATTGATAATTGATTGGGATGGCCGAGCCGCCAGGCCTATTATCCCGCCTATTAGCGGCCTATATATGTTGATATTAGCAAATTTGTCTAATAAATTAGGGCATTAGGCTTATTAGGCCTGCCACCTAGCAGTCCTAGCTGGCTGCACCTAGGGCTAGGCCAGAATGCCAGTGCAAATGTGCAATCTTCAAACCATTTTCAGAATAATCAGAATTTGTCTAAGACTCTAAGTCACTAAGACAACTAAGTTTGCATCATGCATGAAATGATGAAAATCATGATGTTAATAGTTAATTAGGCTAATTATTTGTTTTAAATTGTTTAGGCCTAGCCTAGGCCTATATATTTTAGACAATTTGACTTTCGTCTTACTTACAGTCTTTTCCTAGGCAGCCTAGCCTAACAGGCGCTGAGGTGCAGCCTAGGCGGCTAGGCCAGGTCTACCGTCAGAAATTACCGTCTACCGTCTAGCCTCTAGGTCCCTAAGGAGTAAGGCCTAAGCTATGCCTTCCCTGCGGCCTGCCGCCCAGCGGCTCAGACGCCAAAGCCTCGGGTCTTCGCATTTCGCAAGTCGCGTCTCCAAAAATAAATACAAATCCTGGGATCAGAGTTCCCGGGATTTTTAATATTTTTTAAAAGTTATTTAGGCCTACGGTGCCGCCTACCCTATATATTTTTTGTTTCCCCCATCTCAAATTCTCAATTCTCATGATTGCCAATCTTCATTGATGATGAGAGGAAATTGAGGAATCATGATTGACTTAATATTAATTAAAATGATTAGGCTATTGTATATTAATTTATATTAAATTTCCAGGTTCAGCAGATGAGCTGCTGAGCACATAGCTGCCATTGTCGAGACTCGTGTATTGCAGTCCGACTGTCTGACGTATCTGTTAGCGACCCTTGTGATACGAATTACGGCGGCTTACGGCCCAGTGCCCAGTGCCCAGTCCCACGCCCATGACAGGTCAAGTCACGAGTGCGAGTACCATGCAGCAAGAGTGCTGCGTGTGCGAATAACAGAACAAGCGTTGAAGCGTAAGTGTTAAAAATATCCCCTTTTCTTTCTTATGATTTATTTATTTGTTTTTTTATTAGGGAGCATATTAAAAAAAAAAATGACAACCCATTACATGATGATAATAAAGAGGGGTCATCCCGACACTGTCATACGGGACTCTAACAGCAGTGAAAAATGGATGTTATTGGAGAGACATCAATCAAGAGTGCGAGTGGTGGATATGACTTGAGTCACTGTTGTTACTTAAAGTTTAAAAGTGTGTGGATTGTGGAGTCACATGGAGAGATAGAAAAAGTGAAAAACAAATGAAGTACCGTACATGAGCGATTTGACGATGTTAATGTGAATTTACTGGAGAGTGTAAAGAACACTGATGGTTCGAACCGTTCGGTAATACAGAGTGTCTGGAGAGTGAAAAACTACTACAAACTTACAATTATCAATAATGTAGGACAGTAAGAGATTGAAGTGGAAAGGGGAAGAGGCAGGCCAAGATAAGAGTGAGTTGGAAATGAATGATAAGATTGATAAGAATAGGAGTGAAATGAGTGTTGGGTATAAATAATTAATACCGTATAATTTTTATGAAGATGGGCACCTGCTGACAGAAGAGTCACGAGTGTGGATGAGATTAATTTATGGCCACTTCCTCGGGGACTAAGGTGTAAGGCAATAGATAGGTCTGGTCTTGAAAGTTCTTCTTAACCTCGTTAAGGTACAGCATACTGTACTTCCATTTTAACAGTTCACTTAATTTAGTGTATACGTTAAGTATAAATTTCATTCTTTAAGTAAATGGTCCATTTACTTAAAGAATTAAATGTATACTTAACGTATACACTAAATTAAGTGAACTGTTAAAGTTTTATTTCTGAGTTTATTCGTATAAGGCATGTTACATGAACACTCAATGTGTTATCTTTCCTTAATACTGCATTTAGTGTGCTAATTTCATATGCATAATTATATATTGCTCCTATTTGAAAATGAATGCGCTTAACCCTTTACGGACGGGGACATTTATAACTTTTTCTACCTGCCAGGCGGGCAGATTTACCCTAAACGAGCATCATTCCATGCTCTTTTTCATGCATAAACAAGAGCCAGAGCGTGATACAATTATGTATCCGTGAAAGGGCAATAATAGAGCTTTCCAATGACACCTGAATCATCCTTGTACGACAACGGGTTCGCTTGCAACGATGTTGCAACAAGAGTACAAAAACCCTAAAATACGGTAATTTCTCAAGATTTTACCCTGTCTAGCGAGGCGAGGGATGTGTTATACACGCCAGTAACCTCGCTAGGCTGTTAGAGCCCGCCTGCAGTCCTCCCACCGCGTGGACTCTCTCTCAGAGCCGATAATGTGCTCAAAATCCCTTGCGACTTAAGTCGGGACCCGATGTTTAGGCCTTAGTTCTCTAACCAGACTTAAGTCGAGAGTTGAGGCCCGTGAGGTCTTGCTCCAATCTAGGGAGTGAGACATGCGAAGCTTCACGGCTCGAAGCAACTCCATCTCTGAAGCCGCCTTGCCTCCACACTTCAGTCTAATTTAAAAAAAAAAAAAAAATAAAATAAATAAATAAATAAATAAATTGACACAATTTTGGTCTCCATATTTTCCATCTTGATTGATTTTAGATTGCAGGAAATGCTGTTTTAGACACCTAAATTCTAAAAAAATTCCGGGGGAGCATGCCCCCGGACCCCCCTAGAGCTCGCCTCTGCGTCGTTCGCGCTATAATGATAACGAAATAATAAACCATAATGATACCACAATTCATATTTTGTGGATTGACACCCTGTATGACGCACAGGCATAGCAATATCATATTATATGACGCACAGGCATAGCAGTATCATATTATATGACGCACAGGCATAGCAGTATCATACATATTATTTCATTAAAAATCGAGAAATTAGATGCTAAGGGACTCAATTTAACATCAACTGGAAAAACGCAGACTATAGTAGGACCATTGAGATAACAAGAGTGTGATGATGGTTAGTTGGATCTGCTTCAGAGTTTGAAGAGAGACAAGGTTCAAATAGTAAAATAGAAGATTCAATATAGTTCCGGTACTCTAGCCCATTCTGTACCAGCGACGTCTGTTATATTTCATTCTTAGGAAGGATCTGTGGTAGTTAAAAGGGTTGATTGAGATAGTTCGAGGCCTTTTATTTGCTCTAGATCCTTTCTAAACTGAATAAAACCGATTAGTAGTCTCAGGGTTTGGACAGAGACAGGAGGTGTAACAGATGATAACAGTAGTAACAGTGGTATGGTTGATGAAGGTTATGTGGATCTGTCTCAGGGTTTGGACAGAGATAGGTGTAACAGATGATTAAGGGGGGGGGGGGGTAACTTTTTGGGCGATTTTTGCATGTATTCATTATTTTCTAGTTTCCTCCCTAGACCTCCATCAAATTAAAAAAAAACATCGATTAGATCCCCCTTCTAGATTACGGTAATTTGTAAATTTTTCGGTAGAATAATGTACCGGCCAAAGGCCGGTTCCTCCAACATTACAGGCTCACTATCGTTCGCCAGGGAAAAAATCGACACCTAAATAGCGCGAAAGGTCTAAATATTGACGAAGAAATGGGGCGAAATGTGTTAAAATCGCCAAACTAATGGGCCGAATGTCTTAAAATCTCGATAGGCGTACTAAAGGTGCTAAACACAGGGAAAAAAGGGACCATAAAAACGGCCCATGTCCCCTTAAAGTAGTCCCGGTAATAGTAACAGTGGTACCGGTATGGTTGATGAAGGGTATTTGGGATCTGCCCCACGGTTTGGACAGAGACAAGTTACATACTGTACAGTAAAAACAGTGGTTTGGTTTGGACAGAGACAAGTTACATACTGTACAGTAAAAAACAGTGGTTTGGTTTGGACAGAGACAAGTTACATACTGTACAGTAAAAACAGTGGTTTGGTTTGGACAGAGACAAGTTACATACTGTACAGTAAAAAACAGTGGTTTGGTTTGGACAGAGACAAGTTACATACTGTACAGTAAAAACAGTGGTTTGGTTTGGACAGAGACAATTTACATACTGTACAGTAAAAAACAGTGGTTTGGTTTGGACAGAGACAAGTTACATACTGTACAGTAAAAACAGTGGTTTGGTTTGGACAGAGACAAGTTACATACTGTACAGTAAAAACAGTGGTTTGGTTTGGACAGAGACAAGTTACATACTGTACAGTAAAAACAGTGGTTTGGTTTGGACAGAGACAAGTTACATACTGTACAGTAAAAACAGTGGTTTGGTTTGGACAGAGACAAGTTACATACTGTACAGTAAAAACAGTGGTTTGGTTTGGACAGAGACAAGTTACATACTGTACAGTAAAAACAGTGGTTTGGTTTGGACAGAGACAAGTTACATACTGTACAGTAAAAACAGTGGTTTGGTTTGGACAGAGACAAGTTACATACTGTACAGTAAAAACAGTGGTTTGGTTTGGACAGAGACAAGTTACATACTGTACAGTAAAAACAGTGGTTTGGTTTGGACAGAGACAAGTTACATACTGTACAGTAAAAACAGTGGTTTGGTTTGGACAGAGACAAGTTACATACTGTACAGTAAAAACAGTGGTTTGGTTTGGACAGAGACAAGTTACATACTGTACAGTAAAAACAGTGGTTTGGTTTTGGATGTTTGTGTTTTGTATATGGGGGGGGGGTGCTTTGCTTCTCTCCTCTCTCTCTCTCTCTCTCTCTCTCTCTCTCTCTCTCTCCATCCAGGTGTCGATTTCTTCCTGGCGAGCGATAGCGAGCCAGCATTGTTTGGAGAAATGTACAAATTTAGCTTGCTGTCAAAAGAAAAAACAATATATATGCTGGCTCGCTATCGCTCGCCAGGAAAATATTGACACCTGGATGGGGGTAAACGTCTTAAAACAGTAGGCTGAATGGGGCCGAATGGATACAAACCAAAGAAAGAGGGAGAGAAAGAGTAAAAAGGCGAGGTGGCCTCCCTTAAATTCATAGGTACCCCCGACGGAGAATTGAATGCCGTGAGGTGACGTGATGCAGGGTCGAAACTGATTTGATGAAACCTGCTCGACAAAATTATCTAGTGTCGAAACAATTATATTATTTTTTCCCAAGCTACCGTATTATAGTGGGGCAGCCAAATGAGAAATAATAATTTGTGGGAATTGTGCATTTCTTGATAAAAGTGTCAACATTGTCACACGCAATAAATAACGCAATACAATCAAAATTATATATGGAACCATCATAGGTTTAGCCTATGTTAGCTTTGGCAGCCCCTTTTCAATTTATTTCCATTAGAGTTCTGAACCACGGATTTTTTACCCCAAACTGTACGGTATACTGTGGTAGAGAATAGATGTCAAACTAGTTTCTAATGACTCGTTTGGACAAGGGAAACAATAAATATTTAGACAATGTTTGGAGAAAGTTGACCATTACTTGTATTGGTCCCTGTGGTTCAAAAATTAGTGGCAATTGTCGACAATTCTTACCAGTTTGTAACATGATAAACTACAGGGACCAATACAAGTCGAACGGTTAACATTAGCCAAACATTCTCTGAATATAAGTTGTTTCCCTTGCCCAGGTGAGTCCTTTGAGACTAGTTTGACATCTCTAAGACAGTATACAGTTTAGGGCAAATATCAGTGTTTCAGAACTCTTATGGAAATTAATTGAAAAGGGCTGCCAAAGCCAAGATAAGCTAAACCTATGATGGCTCCATATCTAATTTTGATTGTATTGCGTTTTGATTGTGTGTGACAATTTTTATACTTTTATCGAGAAATGCACAATTCTTCTACCTAAATATTTCGCTATTAAGAATATCCGGAATCGCTAGCATATGACAATGATCGGTTTCCGTGAGTGAATTCAATTTTCGGTAATCAACTACCACCCTGAAGCTTTCACCTTTTTCGGTACCAACAAAAAATTGGGGACCTCCAAAGAGACGTTGAGGTCTGGATCACATCATTTTGTAATAATTCCTGCACATGTTTCTCAGTTAGCCTAGTTCACGTTGACTATGAGGCAATCGATGCATCGGGCGGTAAGACGGTGTCTGATCCTTGTCCTGTAAAATTATCTTATGGTTGAGAATATCAGTGAAACCCATCTCGTCGCCTTTTAAATGTATCGACTCCTGGTATTCATGTAATAACGCCTCTTATTGTCTCTGCGCTTATGGAAAATAGAGTGGTTGTAATTGTTCTAATATCCGTGTCATGCGATCCTGTACACTCCAGGATGCATTAACCGTAGCAATGGGAAGGGAATGTATTTTCTCAAAAAGGCAAGGGAATATTTCCGCAGCACCGCAGAGTATTGCATTGGAAGTTAATTGTAATAGCCCATTAGTCGTAGTAAACAGCAAAGTTTCAAAAAACGTTCGTATTTTCAATTTGATGTACCGGTAGCGCTTGTGTCAAATGTACCCCTTTAATATGTATAGTCTCCGGCAATAGAATTATATAATTCGTCTTGGCTTGTAAATTGTTTGCCCACACACGTACAGTTATGCGTACTAAAAGCTGCGCAGGGTTGGGTCCTTCCTCCCCCCTCCACCTCAACTAAGGCAGGTGAAAGGGAGCCTGGGAGGAAATCCGTGGGCGGGATACTCAAAGAATCTCATGGAGCTCCTTTGGTGCCATATCTCACAGATGTCACCTTAGCACCCCCATGTGCCCTTCTGAGCCCATACTCAAAGCTTTTCATGTGGGCGGCCATCTTGGAAAAGATGGCCGGATGCCGCCTTAGCTTGTGGAACCTCCAGGGGGTTCCATAAGTCAACTAAGGTGAAATATAGACTAAGTAAACTGTAAACGGAGGGGCCGTTAACATGATAGTACCCATTGATTGCACTCATATCCCAATCAAAGCACCGAATGTAAATGATCATGTATATGTTAATAGGAAGGGATACCACTTATTTAACCTTCAAGTGGTCTGCAATAGTGACCAAATCATAAATAGCTACAGTGTAAAGTACCGGGATCCAGGAAGTTCTCATGATACGTTCATCTGGACCAATTATCCGTTACGTGTTCGCTTTGAAGCAGAGAATTTCAGAGATACCTTGCTACTTGGCAAGCATATCTGAATCCTGGTTTAGTCTATTAATGGTAAAGGTGTTATTGGGTGTATCCATAAACATCTAAATAACCTAACCAAACAACCTAATCTAACCTAACCTAAGTACACTGGTTTGTTTAGGTTAGAGTAAGCTAATTCTATTGTTAAATGATTACCGGTATATACAAACAATCATAAAAACATTATAAAAACATAGCAATTCTATTGTTAAATGATTACCGGTATATACAAACAATCATAAGAACATTATAAAAACATAGCAATTCTAAAGGTTTTCGGGTCACGGGTGTATCCTCATCGCTGTTACCGGTATGTTTGCATGGACGTGTTGTGTAATTATCTAAATAACCATAACCTAACTAACCTAAGTACGGTACCGAAATACTTCTGTAATTACATTTCAATAACAACTAAGTAATGAGCGTGTACAACTAAATATAACGGCACTAGGGATAGATAAACTCAAAGTGCGTGTAATTACAATAATGGGAAATAAGCTGTTGCTATGGGGGTGGTATTCTCCTCACGTGATTGGCTGAATTCCTCCCTTTCCTTCCATTCCTTTAAGAACACCGGGATAAAAGGAACGTTCATGATTGGCTGAGCGAGATCTGGCGCTATCTCACCATAGTGAGTTAAGGACCACTTAAGGCGTTTTATATAATGTTTGAGTATGCGAGAATTCACCTTAACTCTAACGCCATATCCATGCCATAGTGGAAGGCACCAGAAGACCGATATGGCATCGATATCGTCGTAACATTTGAAACTCTTATCCCGCCCCAGGTCTACCCCACCTTCCACCCCCAAACTATCCCCAACACCCCCACCTTCTTCCTCTAGCTGCCAGTTATGGTGGGTTCACACATTCACGTATATTGCTCCCGTCCGGCGTATCGCCAATTTATGTAAAGACGCGAGTAGTTTCTGCCGTTGAACGCCCGTTCTTCCACGTCTATTGCACTTCCCGACAGACGTAGCGTAACGGGGCCAGTGTTACGTCAGACGTAATGGAGTCGTATTAAACTACGTACGTGTTTGCGACGTGCGTAAGCATAGCCCCGTTCGACCTCATGGGCTGCACGATTTGCGGGAACACAGGCCACGCCCATGCCACACCCCCTCAAGACCGGCGTAGCTGAGGCCACACGTCTTGGGATTTGTTAGGTCGTACCTGGACCGGTTCTGGCCAATCGTAGGCACACCCTGTCTGACCAAACACAGACAAAGACAGTCTTTGTCAACCACGTAGGTCTGGGTTGGAATCTGGGAACTACAAAAAGGCAGGAATGGCCACACCATTCCCATTCCCAGTCCTTCATCGGCACCATGAACAACATCGAGGAATTCATCCTGGAGGAGTTACCCGCTGAGTGCCAGCCAATTTTGACGGTGTGCTTCTGCCAGTGCCAGATATTTTTTTTTTTTTTTGGCTAAATCTATTAAGTTGGGAGAGAAATGTTAAAAAAAACACTCCCCTCGCCAGAAATCAGGTCCCCGATAGTCCCGAAAGTAGCTGAAAAGACACGATAGACTACAGAGACTTTTATGGTATCGGAATGTATGGGTGGGAGGGTGGTGGGAGGGTGGTTTTGGGGTTGGTTGGGGGAAGGTAGAAGGGTAATTGACTTGTGTTACACATATGAAGCCGACTGGTGAGGTAGTTTCGCCACCACGGATTTTCCTTTTTTTCCTTTTCTTCGTACGGATACGCTAGAAGTGGGTGGTGGGAGGCGGTTGGGGGTGTGGTGGGGGGAAGGCAGAAGGGTAAGAGACTTGTCACACAAATATGGAACCGATTGGTGCAGTCGTTTCGCCGCCACAGATTTTCCTTTTTTTCCTTTTCTTCGTACGGATACGCTAGAAGTGGGTGGTGGGAGGCGGTTGGGGGTGTGGTGGGGGGAAGGCAGAAGGGTAAGAGACTTGTCACACAAATATGGAACCGATTGGTGCAGTCGTTTCGCCGCCACAGATTTTTCTTTTTTTCCTTTTCTTCGTACGGATACGCTAGAAGTGGGTGGTGGGAGGCGGTTGGGGGTGTGGTGGGGGGAAGGCAGAAGGGTAAGAGACTTGTCACACAAATATGGAACCGATTGGTGCAGTCGTTTCGCCGCCACAGATTTTCCTTTTTTTTTCCTTCTGACGGGACCGACAGTCAGCGAGTGGGTGGGAGGAGGGATTTGGGATTTTTGTGGTGGGTACGGTAGCCTAAAGGGTAAGGTACATGTGGTAAAAATATGAAAGCCATAGGTGCAGTCTTTTCGCTGCTACCATTTGTTTTCGGCAGGGTGCAGAGGGTGGCAGGGTTGGCTTGTTGGTTGCTGCTCGGTGTGACTGGAGGGTCCCTCGCTGGTCCCGTTGTCCCCTCGTACAACGATGCCGCGTCTTCCCGCCAACCCGCAGTGCGGCGGTTCTGCCAGATGCGGCCTAACTAACGTATACTTCCACGTTCGACTGGAACTTTCTACGATTTGACGAGAGCAGCTCTCGTCTGACGTGGTAGCTGCTAGGTCTGACGAGGCTGCTCTGGTCAGACGGCCATGGTGGCCAGGTCGGTCGTAAGTTTTCCCGTCTTTTGACATACGTGAGGGCGAGCCACGTTCCTGATTCAACTCGAATCAACAACCGCGCGGCCTTGGCCGCACCCACAACATTCCCGACCCACGTGGGCTACTCGTTTCTACTCGGGCCATGCGTGAGTACCCCCCCGACTGGCCGTAATTTCATTTACGTTTTGCGTATTATGCCATTACGTTTTACGGAATCGGTTGCCAACTACCAATATACCTTCGTTTACAACAGACGGGAGCAATATACGTGAATGTGTGAACCCACCATTAAGCACCCGTCACACCTAGCCGATTTTAGGCCAAGACTGTCCGCGACCTAAGGGTCGTGGACAGTCTTTGTCTACGTCGCCGCGCATCATGGGCCGTCGCCAACCTAACAAACAGGTCGGGATTGGTCTTCACATACCCCCTCAAAAGTTCTTCAAGCGAAAAATTTGAAATCAAGTCGGCGTGGAGTGAGGTCATAAAATTGGGACGGGAAGGGGACTGGAGGCCGATGGCGTGTGACGGCGTGTGACGGCGCTTGGCGGCGCTTGACGGCGATTGATGACGCTTGACGGGAAACGATAGGCGTCAGTGCGGCGGCACACGGCACCATAAATGATAAGTGGATAAGTGGATTATCGCCACGTTTGGCTTTCTCAAGGACCACATCGTGCGGCAGAGTGGTCGTCAGAATAGCCAGGTAAATTTTGTTTTAATTAGTTTTGCATGTCTCGATTATTTAAAAGTGTTTGACACTGACCAGCCACGTGTGGACAAATTAATTATGTTTGTGGAGACTCGTTGTGCATACCACAGGTTTCTGAACTGACCTGGTTGTGGTATCTGCCGTTTGTTATTCCTTTCGTGATTTCATTATTGTATTGATTTACTTATTAATTTAATATCTTTATATATATATTTTGTAATTAATGTATTCATGTACTTAGATTAATATTGTTATATTGATTTATATAAGGTATTTAGTAATTATTTATACTTTATTTATTATATATGTATGTATTTTTTATTGATGACTTTCTTTATTTCATTATTGTATTACTTTATTTAGTTATTGAATATGTTATATATATATATATGTATATATAACTTAAATCATTTTTTATGCATACATTATTCATGCAGTGGATGAATGAAACAAGCCATATAATATATATATATATATATATATATATATATATATATATATATATATGTTTATAATAGTACATATCAATACTAATAATTGACAATTTCAGGCTCATATAGCTGTCACCGGTTGCCAGGAACCGCAGTGTTATGGCTAGTCGTAGGCCAGGGTCGAGTGCCTTCCGGTAAAAAGTATCGTTCTTTTCAATGCGGTGCGCCACACGTTCTAGTACCTCCCGGGGACTGTGGTGAACATGGCTGCGTGCAACCGTTACGGTGGCTGAAGGTATACTGATGAGGCCCACCCTTTGGTGTACCTTTTATATACCACACCTTGAGTTCGGTCGCCGTCGTTCGGGGTCATGCGGGCCGGGGTCACCGTCCATACTGAAGGGGTCGCCGCTCATCGGCACAGTAATTAATATTGACGCCGCCCTAACTCCTGTCGACGCCGTTCGTCGGGTCGTTGTCGACGCACTACGCCGCAGATCGGCACTCCAGCGGCGACCTAAAACTCACATTCAGTCCGGCATGGGCGCCGGTCTACCCCGTCAGGTCGCCGTCAGGCGGCGTGGCCATCCATACTGCGTCCCGTCCAAAACTCACCCCCCCATATCCTTAAGCTCTCCGCCGAAGGTCGGCACTCCTGACCACGACTCAAGGTCGTGGTCAGTCGTGGCTCAAATCGGCATGGTGTGACGCCTGCTTTACGTAGAGTAGATGGCACCTGCCTTTAAGGGGAGATAGGCCGTTTTTCTGGACCTTTTTTTCCCTCATGTTTAGCCTCACTAGTTTTGAGATTTTAAAACGTTCGGCACATTAGTTTGGCAATTTGTATATCTTAAGCTCCATTTCTTTGTCAACTTTAAGACCTATCGTGCCATTTAGGTGTCGATTGTTTTTCTGGCGAGCGATAGCGAGCCTATAATTAAAAGAGGGATCGACCTTCGGCCAGGAATTTTTTTCTACCGAAATACGTACAAATTTATCTTGAAGGGGTGTCTAGTGGTTGTTTTTCTAAGTTTGAGGGAGGTCTAGCGAGGAAACTAAAAATATATTAATAAATTAATTAATAGACCAAAAAACCAGCCCATCTCCCCTTAAACACATTCCCACCCCTATTCTGTCAAACTTTCTAACCCAAGAGTGATCTAATTTTCCCAGTCTTTCTTTCACTCAACAGGTGAACTGTAGAACTCTCTCCCTCAACCTATTTTTCCCTCATCCTACGACTTAACTGCTTCAAACTACATAGGTCCAGACTTTTTACCAGTATCTCGACTTTGGCTCTGTCACTCTTTCAATTTAGGGGGACCACTTGTTACAGGCAGCTTTGATTTTTATCCCCTCCTTAATCTTAAAACACACACACACACACACACACACACACACGCACACACACACACACAGTCACAATTGGTCCTCATCCCCTTCAGCTTGTTGAGTCCACCAAACTCCTCGGAATCACTGTGGACAACAAACTGAACTGGAAGAAACATGTAACTACCACAGTCAGGACCGCCACTTACAAGTTGTTTATGCTAAGGCGGTTGAGATCCCTGGGGGCGCCGGAGAATGAGCTGAAGAGTATATATAACACCTTCATACTCCCTAAGCTCACCTACGCCTCTCCCGCCTGGTCCTCCTCTCTAACCCTAACACAACAACGTCAACTGGAGAGAGTTCAGAGGAGGGCATGCAGGATCATCCTGGGTGGCACATATCCAGGGTACGAGGAAGCTCTCACCACCCTTAGCATACCTGCACTTTCAACCCACCACTACAACACACTCAAACAGTTTGCATCTAAGCTGCTTGTTCACCCACAACACAGAAACTTACTTCCACCAGACGCCCCTAGACCTACACGTGCAGCTCGTCATTTCAACACACTCCAACCAATAAGAGCAAGAACTGACAGATATAAAAATAGTACTATCCCAACCATTGTTAATATTATTAATAATGTGTAATAACGGCCTGTCACACCATATATACGCGCCCACCTTTAATAATATATGCATAAGTGTGTGTGCGTGTGTGTATTAGAATATAATTATGTATGTATTTGCTTGAGTTTGTTTATGTATATGTGTATATATGTATCTATGTATGTGCAGTATATGTGTATGTATGTGTGCGTATATGTGTATGTATGTATGCGTTATTTATGTATATATATATGTCTATAGTGTATACTGTTTGTGGTTCGAGCCCGGCTGAGAGTATCAGGTAGGATAAGAGAAGAGCATATATGCATGTAATGTGCATATATTTATGTATATGTATGTCTGTGTGTATGTGCTGTCAATGGTTCGAGCCCGGTTGAGAATATAAGGTATATAATATATATATGTACTGTACGTGTATTTATATGGTCATATGCACATATGTATGTAAATATACGTACATATGAGCGAGAACATATTGCTCACTAGCGCAACTTCTGATTATAAATCTATGCATAAGCATTATCTATTATTAAGTGTTCGCGTATCTTCATCCATGTATTTCCACCCTTAACAATAGAACGCCCAGCTCTTCCATATTTCGCCTTCTGTCACACACACACACCTACACTACCGAGGATTAACCTCCCATTGTAGTAGGCTGTACCTGACCATACGGACCATATACGGACTTGAATTGCTGCACCCTCTTTACCCTGACCATACCAAAACAGTTTCTGTATGTATGTTTGTGTGCATACGTGAGCGTTTGTGTATACGGACATGTGCACACTTACTGCATGTTCTTATGTTCCTATATATGTATGTATATGTATGTGCGCACGTACGTGTATATACGTATGTTCTGTATGTGAGTAAGTAAATAAATGTGTATATGTACTGTATATCACTTACTCTCATGGTTATTTTATGATAATTTGTATTCTGCACATGCATCATTATTGTATTTATTTATTTTGTTTGTAAACTGAGCTTACCATCCTCATATCTGTACATCTCATATTCATCCACTAAATTGTAAAATGTGTATTTTCAGCTCATGAAGCTGCCATTCTTTAATAAACCGTTTATTATTATTATTATTATTATACACACACACACACACACACACATTCCTTCTCCACACATTCCTCTCACCTCTTATCCACGCATCCCTTCTCCAGACGCCCATATGAACGTGGCGCCCACACAATAATAATAATAATAATTTCCATGCAATTATCGACCAATTACCTTGACTTCAGTAGTTTCCAAACTGATGGAAACAATTATAAGAGACAAAACAGTAAAACAAATTAGAGGAAAATGAAATATGCCGGTATTCATATTTTTTCAACAACCAACTTTACTTCTAAACTCAATTAATGAAATCAACGAATACATATGGCACTCGAAGGACTCGAACCTAGGTTAATCACACCGAAATTCTGCGCATTTATGCATTACCGGTACGCTATCAATACTCGAAACACAGATTTAGAAACAGACGTTCATGCCTAACAAATTTACCGGTACCGTACTTGATTTCTTCTACGAAGTATACTGTATATAATATACCGGTATGATGAGAATACAGAGCAGTCAATATAGTTTATCTCGACTTTCAAAAAGCATGCAATATAGTGCCCCATAAGCGACTTAAGGGGGGTGACCTGCTTTTTGTTATTTCTGTCCATTTCTCTCTTTCTCTGGCTTGTATCCATTCGGCCCCATTCAGCCAACTATTTTAAGACGTTTATCCCCATCTAGGTGTCGATTTCTTCCTGGCGAGCGATAGCGAGCCAGCATTAGGCTACGGTATATGAAGAAATACGGCTTCGTCGGAGATATTTTTCTATCGAAAAATTTACAAATTTAGCCTGCTGTCAAACAAAAATAAAAAAATATGCTGGCTCGCTACCGCTCACCAGTAAAAAATTGACACCTGGATGGGGATAAACGTCTTAAAACAGTAGGCTGAATGGGGCCAAATGGATACAAGCCAGAGAAAGATAGAAAAGGACAGAACAAAAACAGGTCACCCCCCTTAAGCCGATAGGTTACCTCCGCTAACGAAGTGGGACGGACGTTATGTTTTTGGCCTCTGTATGTAGGCTATGTATGTTTGTTTGTAAACAAGATATCTAACAGTTATTAACCGATTTTCACGCAATTTGATGGGCAGATAGGATATGCGCCAAGGAAATAGAGATTCATTTAGGAAGCGATCCCCAGATTTTCACAAAATTTGGTGGGCAGAGAGGATAGCCTATGCACCAGGAAGAAGCTATTTAATTTAGGAGACAATCCGGATCATATCCAAAGTCAGCGTAGGCGGAGGTATGTGCTCTGCGGCTCTCCCGAGTGCCCCTCTAGTCAACAAATCATTACTCATGGTAAATCAGGAAGCACATACAAATGGCTCGAAGACTGGCTCTCAGGTCGTAAACAGCGAGTTGTAATTAGCCTAATGCCCCTTTCACACATACAGGACTCGGGCGCCGAATGCAGCAGAAAGCAACCGAGTAGCGACTCTGCTGCATGCGGCATCAAGTCGGCACCTATTCCTACCCATGCGACTGTAGTCGTCTGTAGTCTGGTGAAGTCCGGGCAATGCGTGTCAAGTCGCGGTCCGCGACGAAAATGTTTGTCAGTTTTGAAATTTGGGCCAGACTTGAAATTTGTCTGGTGGATGCGGGGAGTAGTCTGCTCTAGTCGGCGCTAGTCGTACCAAGTCTTCTGTATGCGGCTGTAGTCCTTGTGTATGTCGGCTCGAATTGTGTTTCATGTGTAGCATAAAGACTACTGCCGCATACACCAGAGTACAGCCGCCGGACACGAGTACAACCGAAAAAGTCTGCTGAAGTCTGTTGAAGTCGTGTGCATAAATTTGCATAAATTTGCATAAAAAAATTAAAAATTATTCAAAAATATGAGTCATACGAGTACAACAGACAACAGCGGAATTCATCCGCATGCAGCCGCATACAGCAGACTCCAACCACATTGACAGGAGTGCAGACGTATGACAACACCCGGAACCCAATGTGGCACAAGAGTCGAGCCAACTTGACCGGACAAGTAACCGACAACAGAAAACTCCAACCGACAACACAAAAGTCGAACCGAAAATAGCCGCATCCACCAGACAAGAAATACTAGACATTTTTCCCAACAGAACGGCAACACGGCCCCTATATATAGGCCCCAGGCAGCGCACTCCCCAACAGTCTTCAATGAGACCACCAACGACGCACACCTACCACCCTCACCCTCGCCGCGCCTCTACCCTGACCTCTACGCTCACCTATACCGCCTTTACACCATGCCTGGACCCAGTCGAACACCAAACACCAGGAAGTCACAGAGTCCACAGAAAATCCAGAGGCAAGAAGACGACAACCGATTGGAAGACTTCTTTGGAGACGAGACCCAGATGAGTGAGGAGGAGAGCATGGAGATAATCCAGGACAGCCAGCCTCCACGCCAAACACCCCCCGCTGCCAAGCGGCAAGCACCGCCACCAGCTCCCGCCAAAACCAGCATGCTACCGCCAGGGAGCAGCCAGGACACCCAGGACACCCATGACATCGAGGAGATCGACATCGAGACGGCTGACGAGGCCTCCCCAGATGCGATTATCTACGGCGTCAAATCCAAAAGAACAATAACGAGGGTAGTGTTGCGCCCCGAAGACGAGGTCGCCGTGATGGAGTGGTTGCGGGCACATACATTCATGTATGATAAGCAGGCCCGAGAATTCAAGGACTCTGACCGGAAGTGGCGCCTGTTTGAAAAGAAGGCCAAGACTCTGACCCCTCCAATAAAAGGTAAGTTTTCCCATATTGATACGTGAAATGTTATATTATTAATATTTACGTTGTTTATCTGTGTTAGTACAAATTTGTATGTGTTGTGATGAATAGTGACACTGTTTACCTGGGTAGATACCTGTAATATTGGGTGATATATAGACATTGTTGTGTTATATATACGTTTCTATTATATGTGATTTTGTCTTGCAAACAGGTGCTCAGCTGAGGACCTGGTGCGACAACATCCGCTCCAGGTTTGGCAAGTTGACGGCAAAGAAGAGTGGTGCTGGGGCTGAAATACGGTACAGCGACCGTGATCAGTGGATCCTTGACCAGGGCAGTTTTTTCAGGGGGCACATTGTGCGGAACAAGCCTCGTAGCACCGGTAATGTGAGTGTTTATTATATATGTTATTCAAATTCAGCAATACTTATTTAATCATTTCCAATTATTCCCTTAAGGCAGTGTTTATGTTAAATTTTGCTGTCATGTTATGCATGCTTTGTGGTTTCAATGAAACAATCTCCATAGATTTTTTATTTTAATTAATAATTATTTATTAACATAATTGCAACACCAAACTCCTACCCCCAAATGCCATTCATTACACTATAACACATCACAACTCACCACATTACAGTAAAAATATTACATCCGCCTTCCTCCGATAACACAGTTCATATACCAGGCCGCATCACAACATACCATTATAAAATAATTTTCTTGTTTTCACCCCAACAAACAGTTCCCACAGCATGCCTCATCCGACACCAACGACGATGCGCCTGAGCTGGACGACCCTGTACTCGACACCAGGACAGAGGCCGAGGACTCTGCGTCTGGGGCCTCCCAGCACAGCACAACAACAGGCACCAAGCGGCAGAAGGCTTCAACCAGCTCCGCTGAAATAGAAGAGGTGAGAAAAATTATAGAAATGTGCATATGCAAAGAAATGAATGTAAGGTGTGGAAAGGTAAGACAAGTTATATAATGTTAAGAGTTGCTCTGGACTGCGAATGCGCCACTCCCACTGACACGGTAAGGCAAATATTGACATGCGCTACTAACTTCATTGATGATGTAAACTAAACATATTTTATTAACATGTACCTATTATGTAATATTCCTAATACATATCTTACAGAAATCTGGAATGCAGATGGAGATTTATGTTATTTATGAGTGTGCATTGCATAATTATCCTGACGCTGTCTGATAATAATCAACTTTTTGGACATCTCTCTTTATAGATACAGCAGACGGTGACCGCCTTCCGCAAGGACATCACTGAACTCCGGGAAAGCGTGAAGACAGGAGATGGACGCATCAAGCCTCATGTTTCCGCGTTCGTTGCCTACCTTGCGGAAGTCATGAATGAGTGGTCTGCCGATGACTGCAACACGGCTCAGCAGGAGATGACTACCTACGTGCTGCAGATGGACAAGATGGCGCGGCAACGGGCTTCGGGGGCAACTGCAACCCCAGCGAGTGCGGCACCACCCCCCGTCCAACCTCCACAACCCTCCGTCAGCGTCCAACTTGCGCCCCAGGTATACCAACAACGTGTGCCACAGCTGACTCCACACCTGGGCCAACCTCTTGGACCGGCCCCACAGTTTACGCCCACCTTGTGGGGCAGCTCCACCCCCACATATGGGACACACCTCGCGGTGCCCGCCACACCTGGGAGAAGTTTTCAGAGGCAACTCTTTGATGTGAGTCTCAACCTGGACTCCCCAAACCCAACACTACACACACCGCAGCACGAGGGGCAGTAGAGAATTTCCGTCCAATGTAAAGTTTAAAATAAAATTCTGTTGTGAATACTGTGTTTAGAATTCCAATCCCATATGCCAGTAATATGTTATAAAACAATAAATAATACTTATCTTTGCTGAAAATAGTATCTAGTAATAATACCCAAAAATATGTCCTTAAATAACATGGCAGTCAAATATTTACGACTTGACATTCATTCACAAAAGTGACTACTAAATAAAATAGATGTTGAAAATATAGATGAATATAATATATGTTTTCTAAAATTAATATACACTCATCATATACAAATGCCCGCGACGGCAATAACAAAGCAAGAAAGTAATAGCCTGATACGTATAAATATGAATATATAATAATAAAATATAACTGACGCATGACAGTTACATAATAAATTACTGAATGTCATGGAAATACTGAATAATGAAATAATATGCGAAAGCAAATGACTGAAGACAAGTGAAAATGAAAGTAATAATTATTAATAAGAAACGTATGAACATATCAAATTTGCAAATGATATGGACAATGGCACGCATGATTTAATTAGAAAGAGCTGCAAATTAGGTCAGTTAATATAACATTAAAATACACACAATCATCGTACCTTCACGAGTCACTGAAGCGGCTATCCTGCCAGCTCACACTGCCCCGGGTTGATGTGAAGTAGTCTGCCATGTAGCGACGCAACTCCTTTGCGTAATTAGTAGCCTGGTTTCCGGTCAGTGGCATGAGCGGCTCCAACTGGTCACCATCCCTCCAAGACCCTGGCGTCACCCTGTTGGTGACTGGGTTCTCCCTGTCAAGGAAGCCAACGGGGTGGTGACTGGGGAAACGGCGACGGATGAGGTTGTGTAGGCAACAGCATGCCAGCACCACAGACTCCACTCTCTTGGGTTGCAGGGGAATGGTGGTGAGCAAACATCTGAACCTGGAAAATAGGGAGACACAAAACATGGTTATTATCAAATACATGCCTCTGCAAAGAGAATTAGTTAGCAATGCAAGTGTATAGCCTTATTAATGGCATTAACCCCACCAAAATTAAAAGATATTTACCTGTTAGCCAAGATGCCAAAGGCATTTTCCACCACCCGTCGAGCCCTGGACAACCGGTAGGAGAAGATCATCTGACCCATGTCCGTTGAGCGATGTGGGAATGGTTTGAGTAGCCAGGGTCGCATGGGGAATGCGTCGTCAGCTAACAGGAAGTAGGGCACAGGCCTGGCACCAGTGTGTAGGGGTTGAGGAGGCGGAAGTCCCAGGGTGTTGTTCTCCAGGCCGGCCCTGATAGGTGTCTGTGCAAAGACACCACCGTCAGACCCCGAACCAGTGGCACCCACATCGCAGTACAGGAACTTGTAGTCAGCATCCACAACTGCCATAAGCACAATAGAGTGGAATCCCTTGTAGTTATAGTAAAGGGACCCAGCATTGGCAGGGCAGCGAATGGCTATGTGCTTACCATCAATAGCACCAACGGCGTGTGGAAACTGCCAGCGTTCTTCGAAGAGGTCAGCACATTTCTTCCAATCTTCGGGGGTCTTGGGGCATGGCAGAATGAGAGGGTGGTATTCTTGGTAGATGGCCTCACAGGTGTCAGGAACCAGCAGTGAAATGCTGTTATGGGCGACGCGGAAATCATAGGAGAGTGTTTGATATGAATCACCAGTCGCCAGGTAGCGCAGGGTAATGGCGAGACGAAGGGCAGGGCTCAGGGATTTCCGCCAGAAGGTGTCCTGTCTCTCTATCCTGGGTGTTATCTTCTCCACCATTTCCCAGAACATGTCCACGTCCAACCTGGTGAAGTTTCTGAAGCTGCGGTGGTCTTCGCGCATGAACTCATGCATGATATTCTCGTAGTGGCCATACATTGGCCGCCGCAGGAGCCAGTTCCGCGTCCACACTGACCTCCTCTTCCTCCTTCGTTGTTTAATGGCTATTTTCAGAGCCAACAGATCAACCTGGAGAGTTAAATCCATGGACATGGTCGCCAGGTATATGTCTATATTTTGGCGCTGGGAGGGTGTAATGAATACGTGCGCATCCATGTTGTGTGGTAGAGTGTCACCGTAGCTGTTGACGTAACGGTGGAGTCGACTGTAATGATGTTCAGCCCTGCTAG
>JBAKBP010020016.1:0-43432 GCA_037953745.1 Lithodes maja
GTTACGAATAGGGTCTCTACCAGCCTTCTTGAATCATCGGATCATCTTAAGGGAGCCCACCTCGCTTTTTTTCTCTTTCTTTCCCTCTCTCTTTGGCTTGTATCCATTCAGCCCCATTCAGCCTACTGTTATAGGACGTTTACCCCCATCCAGGTGTTAATATTTTCCTGGCGAGCGGTAGCAAGCCAGCATATATATATTGTTGTTTTGACAGCAAGCTAAATTTGTATATTTTTCGATAGAAAATTTTCTCTGGCGAAGCCGGATTTCTCCATACAATGCTGGCTAGCTATCGCTCGCCAAGTAAAAATCGACATCTGGATGGGGATAAAAGTCTTAAAACAGTTGAATGGGGCCAAATGGATACAAGTCAGAGAAAGAGAGAAAAGGAGAGAAAGATAAAAACAAAGCCGGTGACCCCCCTTAAGAGGGATTGCGAGCCTTAATGATTTGCTTGATACATACTCTGGGAGAGGGCCTGTTTTCATTCATTATGCATTTTGTTAAGGGGGGTCACTGGCTGTTTTTATCTTTTTCTTCTGTTATCACTTTCCCTGGCTTGTATCCATTCGGCCCCATTCAGCCAATTGTTTTAAGACGTTTATCCCCGTCCAGGTGTCGATTTCTTCCTGGCGAGCGATAACGAGCCAGCATTGTATGGAGAAATCCGGCTTCGCCGTAGAAATGTTTCTATCGAAAAATTTACAAATTTAGCTTACTGTCAAAACAAATATATATATATATGCTGGCTCGCTACCGCTCATCAGGAAAATATTGACACCTGGATGGGGGTAAATGTCTTAAAACAGTAGGCTGAATGAGGCCGAATGGATACAAACCAAAGAGAGAGGGAGAAAAAGAGAAAAAAAAGCGAGGTGGGCTCCCTTAATACATATTATTTATCTATTGTGTTTCTATTAACTACGTTGAAATGCTTGTTGGCCTATCGCTCCATACTTTCATCTACGTGTTGCATTATTCCAACTCGCTTTATTTATATTTAAACAATTGTAGAACCTAGTAGAACCCCCCCCCCCCCCCCACCACCACCACACACACACACAGACATACTCTCTAGCTCTCTCACACACACACACACACACACACACACACTCTCTCTCTCTCTCACCACACAACCCTTGGCCCACATCCCCCCACACCCCCAATAAAAGGTGTCAACAGCTATACTAAGCTGAAAAGCCTGACGAGTACAGTGAAACAATGGTATCATCAAAATTCCAGAGTGTATGTCCTAGTTACTCTTACACACACACTGAACCACATACTCTCTCTCTCTCTCTCTTATGAATGAATTTGTAGGTATGTAGGTGTAAGATCTCTTTTAGACTAATATCTTTCTATCCTATATACATACTTTGCTTGTAGGCATTTCCTGACCCATCAGGTTATACTTCATTCAGTTTTCCGGTACGGCTTTTTAGCCAGATGGATAGGTGGGTGGGGAGAGAGCCTTCTACTTTGCTGTCCTTTTCTTCTACTATAAACTGTCCCTGTCTCTAGTAGTACCGGTGTTAAGGCCGGACCACCTAGTAGGGACCGCAAGGCCTGTGTGGTCGGAGTACATTTGTGTAACTCTGTCTAGCTCTAGCACTCTCTCTCTCTCATACACAGATAAACATAAAGCACAACGACCAACCTATCCAAACACACAACCCCTCCCCCCCCCCACACACACACAATGTACGTAGCAGGGTACCCCAGGGATTGGTACTAGGACCAATTCTCTTTCTAATTTACATCAACGACATAGATGAGATCTCACCTGCACAATCTCAAAATTTGCTGACGATACACAAATTGCAGATAGCGTACTCTCAAAATAACAAGTTGACCAAATGCAACACAATCTAGATAAGTTGTCATGTTGGGCCCAAATTTGGCAAATGAGTTCCAATGTGGATAAATGTAAAGTACTACATATCGGATACCAAAATGAGAAAGCAAACTATTTGATGAATGGCACCCAGCTTAAGAATGTAAACAGAGAAACCGATCTGGGAGTAACAAAATTGAGTAACCTAAATCCGAGTCAACAATGTTCAGAAGTTGTTAACAAGGCAAACAAAATAATTGGCTTTATAGGCAGGTCATTTGAGCATAAATCCAAAGACGTTATCCTAACCCTTTACAATTCCTTTGTCCGCCCTCTTCTGGAATACTGCGTTCAATCCTGGTGCCCTTATTACCAAAAAGATATAGACAAGCTAGAACGAGTTCAATCTAGAGTTACCAAAATGATACCTAGCCTAAAGAACAAACCATACGAGGAGTGTCTTAGAGAATGAAATCTATTTCCTTTAACCCAGCGCAGATTAAGAGGCGACTTAATTCAAGTGTTCAAAATCATCAAAGGCATCGACAATATGAACTGTAGTAAGTACTTCACTATCGACCAATCTAATTACACACGGGGAAACGGATGCAAAATTATTGGTAAATCTTTTAACTCACACGAAGCTAAAAATGTCTTCTTCAATCGAGTTGTCAACTTATGGAATGGGCTTCCCCGAGATGTTATAGACTGCAGCACCGTTGATTCATTTAAACTTCGCCTAGACAAATATCTCGCATCA
Organism: Lithodes maja; assembly: GCA_037953745.1. Lineage (NCBI taxonomy): Eukaryota > Metazoa > Arthropoda > Malacostraca > Decapoda > Lithodidae > Lithodes > Lithodes maja. The sequence goes on from JBAKBP010020016.1 coordinate 2,595, forward strand.
AACCCGCGACTGACTGCGTTTGTAAATGAACAACTTTATTTTATCCTCCCCTCAGTTACTAACCCATCTGTTCCCTACTAACTTCCCAATCCTGCCACAGACATTAGTTCCAGGGCAGTAGTTCCCTTTCCAATGTTCCCTTACCCACTCTAAACCACTGTTTGGACACTTGATCCTCAGTGTTTTGGACGACATGCAGCCTAGAAGGGTCACTAGAACTGTTGTTGCTTGATTCCCTTTGTACACACACAATAACTAATGCTGTCAACTCAAGTAAGGTAAACAGCCTGGACATGTAAAGTTGGACAATACGGTGTTATAAACCCGAGTGAATCACCTGCATATTCACGCACACACACACACACACACACACACACACACACACAAGTGTGTGGGAGCAAGAAATATCCAAACTTTTAAAGCAAAATTGGATAAATGTAGAGAGAGAGACAGGACAACACGAGCTTAGGCTCAAATCCTGTATACTACAATTAGGTGAGTACACCAATCACAACATAGAGTGTCAATAACAGTTACTGTACAAAGGGTAAAATCCTTCACACGTAAGTCGGCCAACACAGACCAATAAAGCCAGGGTACTCTTACTTTATTTCACCCACCTATATCCACATATACTTTCATACACACACACACACACATCCATACACACACACATCCATACACACACACACACATCCATCCATATACACACATCCATCCATACACACACATCCATCCATACACACACATCCATACGCACACATCCATATACATACACACACACACATCCATACACACCCACACTCCAAACAAACACACAGACACACACACACACACACACATCCATACACACACACACAAATAAGAACATAAGAAAACGGGAGTCTACAGAAAAGCGACTGACCCACAAAAGGCAGATCTCTTTTACACCCAACCCATCTCGTCCATATGCCTATCTAATTTAATTTCGAAGCTATCTATCGTTCTTGATCCTACTAAAGCACTTGGTAGCCTATTACACATATCTGAAACACTGTGACCGACCCAGTAGTTGCCTATATCTTTTCTGATCCGAAATGTTTCCAATTTGATACCATTTGTTCAAGTTCTCTCGCTATCACTGTGCTTCAGCATATCTTTCATGTCCCCTTTATTAATCCCACTCACCCACTTGAACACCTCTATCATATTCCCTCTACTGCTGCACCTCTCTAACAAATAGGGAAGACTCCAGGAATATTTTTATCTCAGCTCCTATAAGAGACTCATTGCTGGCCTTTTGCCATATACTGTATATGGTAATGGTGTAACACTGACTCGATGAAAAAATCAGCTCTCTATGCACGTGCGCGCGTGAGCGCAGAATTTCCTTGCAATATTTGTAAAATCGATAGGTCACAGAAATGTTTTCAAATTTCCCGCAATTTTTGCATGGCGTATCCTACAAGCATCCCCTACAAAGAAGCGTCATCGCTTTCTCATATTGAATAATAGAAGGTGCTGAAAAAAATCTATTATACAATTATCTTTGGGATACAGCTGGATTTTGACTTCCAAATGACCAAATCTCCGAAATTTTCGGGAAATCGGCCATAAATCGATGAGCAAATGTTCCTTTATAGGCCTATTTGTAGTGGTTAGAAGGGGAATGCATTTGGGAAATACAAAAAACTGTTAATAGACTCGTTAGTGCCAATATATGATTTCTGGCAAATTAATTTCTTACAATTTCAGCCCTTAGATTACGTTTTGGGGAGATATGATGGTTAGCCATCCTAAATCAAAATTTTCTATCCTGAGCGCTACGAATAGAAAATGAACTTTTATGGCTAACTAATTTAAAAATTAAATATGACTCGGCGGTAAGGACTAATTTCCTTTCAATATTGACCAAATTCCTTGATATTGGGAATCCCAAAGGGGTCCCTTAGAGATGTAATAAGGGTGTTTATGCCCTCATATGATAATTTATATTGCTTACAGAAGCCCTTTAGACTACAGACACAAAAATTGTTTTTGGGTGGCTGAAAGATTTTTTTTTAGTTTTTCGGGGGTCGTGGGCGAACCCCCGCCCCGGGGGATTATGGATGCGATGTTTTTTTGTTCCTTCCTATGCTATTCTCCTATGTTGAAAGAAGCAGTTTACAAAGAGAACATAAACACTTGAAATTTTGACCAAAGACAAAAAAAAAGGTGGAGTCTCCCCAACCTAATTTCGTCAACCCTTCTTCGTATGGAAGATTTCTAACATGGAAATGGTGGTGTAATGGTTAAGGTGGCAAAAATATGTGTGTGATAACCTGGGTTCGAATCCCGGTGGATCATATATACTTTAATTAATTTCATTGGGGGTGTGGTGGTGAGATTAATAAAAATAATATTATTAGTAGGTTTAGGGATATTTCTTCGAGAGGCCGGTCTATATGATCTGTGCCCCATGAATATTCTTTCCTCTCACTTAAACAGTAGGCTACCATAGTGCGGTTGGGAATATGAACATGATTAGATTAATATCCAGTATTCGAGAATGGATAATAAGTCGTAGGCGTGTGCATAAACCTTTAACCGTCCTGGTGGTGTAATGGTTAAGGTGGCAAAAATATGTGTGTGATAACCTGGGTTCGAATCCCGGTGGATCATATATACTTTAATTAATTTCATTGGGGGTGTGGTGGTGAGATTAATACAAATAATATTATTAGTAGGTTTAGGGATATTTCTTCGAGAGGCCGGTCTATATGATCTGTGCCCCATGAATATTCTTTCCTCTCACTTAAACAGTAGGCTACCATAGTGCGGTTGGGAATATGAACATGATTAGATTAATATCCAGTATTCGAGAATGGATAATAAGTCATAGGCGTGTGCATAAACCTTTAACCGTCCTGGTGGTGTAATGGTTAAGGTGGCAAAAATATGTGTGTGATAACCTGGGTTCGAATCCCGGTGGATCATATATACTTTAATTAATTTCATTGGGGGTGTGGTGGTGAGATTAATAAAAATAATATTATGGATAATTTTTGTCATTCTTCGTTGTACTTTCTCCAAGGAATCTACAGTATGTCTATTCTGTAATTGAACATCATAGTCCATAAATACATACAGTATATATATATATATATATATATATATATATATATATATATATATTTTCCTTTGTGCATGAAGGAAACAAAAGGCAGCTTGCCTGTAACGAGTGTCTTCTAAAATCGTGACAGAGAGCCAAATTCAAGGGACTTTGGGGTTAAAATACCTGGACACACAAATTTTATAGCAGTTTAAACCATAGGATGAAGGAAAGATTGATTTAGGGAGAGCGTTCCAGAGTTCACTTGTTGAGTAGAAGAAAGACTGAGAAGATGAGCTAATTCTTGGTTTGGAGAGCTGGACAGAATAGGAGTGGGACTGTGTTGAAAGTCGGGTGCCTCCCACTTGCCGTCAGGGATGGGGTATGCACTGACAGAGCTCTGAAGAACACTGATTGTTGTAATAACGATAGAAGAAAGAGATGCAACATTGCGGCATGTAGAAAATCATTGTAGGGCATTAGTAAGAGAGTGGTGAGTTGATAAGACAGAATGCTTTGGACTCTACCATTTCGATAAATGCGGTATCGGTTAAACCTCGCCACATATACGAACAGTACTTGATAAATGACAAGAAGCTGAGCGGAGGTAAAGAACCAACGGAGACGGTTGAACACACTTAACCTCTAAAAAGCACTAACACTAAATACAGTATCAAGATTACACACACATACATCCATAAACATACACACATCCGTACACACACACATACATATAAACACACACACACAGCCGCGTGGCTAGCTCAGTGGTACCGTCCTTGCCTGCAAACCAGCAGGCCTGGGTTCAAATCTCGCTCAGGTTGATGAAGGTTTTCTGAGACATAGCCGACAGTTACTATCTCCCTTGAGCAAGGGGATGGGTAATTGTCATTGATGAAAATGTCTAGGAATCGGGACAATACAAGCCAAAAACTCAATTCCTGTTAGACTACAATTATGAATACAATTATTAATACACATCCACACATATCGACACCCACACAGACACACACACTACCCCCCCCCCTCTCTCTCTCTCTCATACAGGCAGCTCTCACAAACAAGGAGTGTCAACAACACATGGATCCAAGGGGTAAAAACCTGTGGACACTTAAGTTGGACAATACTATAAAAGCTTAACTTGTATCACCAGGGTATTTTCACTTTCACACTTACTCTCTCTCTCTCTTTCTCTCTCTCACTCTCTCTCACATTATATATATATATATATATATATATATATATATATATATATATATATATATATTCATTAATACATACGAGGTTGAAAGAAATGGCAATTTCTGCGTTGGAAATTTTATTATTCAAAGTTTCCAGGTCTCTGATGAGTTTTCGCTGGGTGGCAGGAAGTAGATGAATGAGATTAGCAAAATTCATGGTGGTTCAGGGTTACATTAATGTACATGATGATACAGGATATACGACGCGTTTCACTGGACAACCAGCATTATCAAGTAAGGATAGAATGATATAAAAGGTAAACAGGAAGGGTATATATAGAGGGTGAAGGATCAGAGGAGGCGAAAATCATATATATATATATATATATATATATATATATATATATATATATATATATATATATATATATATATATATTCTGACATACGGAGCCCTGTATGTTAATTTAAGAGTTAGAATTAGAGTTGAAGGAGCCACACTACCCAAACGGTGAAGCAGACTAGCGAGTGGGGAAACCAGCAAACTAGCCTTCACACCTGCGTGCGTCATAGGGGACCCTGCAAACTACTTGATGACCGACGCTATGACGTATGTTCGACGCCAGGAGCTGTGATTGGACCAGGCACCTGCTATGCAACTCGAGGAGCTGTGAGTGGACCAGGCACCTGTTATGCGACTCGAGGAGCTATGATTGGAGCAGGCACCACCCCCGCCTCCTGATTCGTTCCTACACCATCATTGTTTGGTATATAAGACCCGAGTTGTGGGCATTCAAATCAGTCTCATTTGGAGTTGGGGAAGGTGAACTTGCAGCTGGAGGAAGACGGGGTGAAGTATTATAATGGGTTTGTGACTGTCAGTCAGATTATATAAATGTGTGTTAAGTGTGTTCGGTGTAAACACTTACGTTATGTTGGTTAGTGAGATATGTGATTGGGAATTAACGTTAATGCTACTATTATGTGCTTAACTATTTGATTGGGAATTAACGTTTAACGCTACTATTATGTGTTTAACTATTTGATTGCGAATTAACGTTAACGCTACTATTATGTGTTTAACTATTTGATTGGGAATTAACGTGAACGCTATTATTATGTACTTAACTATTTTAGTTGCCTAACTTGTGGACTAAAGCAACTCTTTAAGTCATTGGGTTATGATGAAAGTAATACTATTGTTTTATATTAATACTTACGAGTTCTTTCATTTTCTTTGAATTAAGCTTACATTGCTTAACGGTGCTTAGTACGGTGATGCTATTGTCTCGTATTAGTAATATCGCCTTAGACTAACATGGCTGTGTTAATATTACTTCTAGTGATTTCCTAAGCTGAAGAAAATTCTTTTGCTTCAAAATATTATATTTTGCTTTTCATATTATTTGAGTGAGACCTGAATCGAATCTATGAAGCGATCCTGTAACTTTATTTACTCATAATCAAACCTCAATGTTACGTGGTTAAGAAATACATTTAACTAATTATTAAATATATATCTAACTTTTTATGTGACTTTGATATTAATCCTGATGATAATAATAATATAATACTATTAACGTCAGACAAGAACCAAGAATAATTACATTAAATATAAATACAAGGACATAAGAAAACTATCTATTCATTTCAAAAAGGGTAAGAGACGGAAATATTCTTACTTTAATATTTATCTTTCAAGACTTTTTATAGAATTAATAGTCCTTCTTTAGATATAACTTATTCGGTTCATAACCATAGCCTACTAAGCTTCGGTTAAATAATAATTCTTTATAAATACTACATGACTTTAATTAGTTTCAGTATTTTTCATAATTAAAGAGTGTCAGTCAATAAAGGATACTAAGTCCTAAGATCCAAAAGGAAAGGAAGCAACAACAGGAAATAATTTTATTAGATTTTACTTTTGTTTTGCCTTCAGCTGACTGATACCTTAATATATATCTCTGTGCTATCTAGATTCATCAAGTTAACCACTTGAGGATCAAGATACGTAACAGAAGAGTGGCGACCTCGCCAGGATTCGTTTCATACAGTTTCACTCAGTTTCATTAACGTTTCACTACTTAAAAACCAAATATTAATCATGCCTCAACTAATTAATGAAGAAGATGCTAGAGTTTTCATAGAATCAGAACCCACAGCCCCTGATATTAACTGTCTGTCAAAATCCGAACTAAAAGTGCTTGCCTCACATCTCCAATTAACTGTCTCAAACATGTCTAAAGTAGAGGTGGCTCAGACCATAAAAACCCACCTGTTCCCTGTAAAAGGCGGGGAGGGGGACGGAGCAGTTGGTGGGATCCCGAGTAAACCTAGCCAACTTGATGAACAATTGCCACCTGGTTTGACCGGTGATCAAGTACTGGAACTAGCCAGACTAAAAATAGAAGCCAGAATAAAAGCAACGACCGAACAAGCCAACGCAAGTATAGAACTAGCCAGAATAAATGCCAGAGCAACGAACGAACAATATGAATATCAATATCGTACGGCTCAACTAAATGTCAACACTAATGCTCCCTTAATTGCTCCCCCTCTGGGATTAACTATGACTAGTGTCATTCCACCTTTCACTGAGGATAATGTGCAGGATTTCTTTGTTTTGTTTGAGGAAGTTGCTGGAGGTATGAAGTGGACAAGAGATCAATGGCCTTTTATGTTACAAACTGTTTTGACAGGGCAGGCTCGAGCCACGTATTTGTCAGAAGTAGCAGAAGTTAGGCAGGATTATGACAATCTCAAAGAAGCTATCCTAAAAACCTATCAATTGCAGCCTGAGGCTTACAGGCAATCTTTCCGTAAAAACCAGAAGAAAGTAGAAGAAACTCATAAGGTATTTGCCAGGACCATGACTAAAACTTTCAATCATTGGGTCAAGAGTAAGAAAGTCACAAGCTACAACGATCTGAAGGAGTTGGTCCTGTTAGAAAATTTCCTATGGAAAATTGATTCTTCTGTATCCTATCATTTAAAGGGGAAAAAGGTAGATTGTCTTGCCGACGCTGCTGACACATACGTGTTCAACAACAAATTTCGTGGAAAGAAGCCCTACGATAATTCTAGCTCCTAATTTTAAGTATCCCAATCACAAATCTGACAGACCCAGTCACAAGCCTATAACGTCTTCCCCAGCTAGCCAAAACCGAATTGTTCCCCAACTAAAAATGCGACTCAGGGCAATGGTAACAGAGGTGGGCCCCAAACTAATAGTAATGCTCAAAGAGGGAACGTTCCCGTATCCCCTAAAGTATGTACTTTTTGTGGCAAGAGAGGCCACCTAGCTTATCAGTGCTGGGCCAAGGAGAGAACCGAGAGATCGGGGCAGACAGTTGCCGCCGTATCTCAAACTCCATATGTGCCTGTAATGCAGGACTTCCGACAGAAGGAGTACCTAGCACCAAAAGTTCCTTTAATGCAGGACTCTCGCCAGAAGGAGTACCTAGCAGCTAACGTAAAACATCTAGACAGGGGTGTAGTAGCATGTGTGGTGCAACCCACTAGGGTTAAGCCAATAATAATTTCACCATCAGTGCAGGACAGTTACCGTCCCTTTATTTCATCTGGCAACGTGAGATTAAATGGTTGTATGCATGAGGTAAACATTCTGAGAGACACAGGTTCTACTAGCACCCTCATGGTGAATCCTTACACTGAGTGCCCACCTGGCGAACCAGTTGTAATGAGAGGTGCTGGAGGCCAGTTTTATGCATACTTGGTAAAAGGCGAAATTGAATGCGAGTTACTACAGGGTGAGGCCACCATAGCTTTGTGTAGGTCCCAAGATATCCCTGTGCCTGGGGTAACGCTCCTTTTGGGGAATGATGTAGCAGGTGAGAAGGTCCGACCAGACCCCATTTTGTCACTTTCCCCTGTTAACGAGCCACTAACCGGTGAGCTCGAAAAGGAGATGCCAACAGTTTTCCCTGTGTGTGCTGTCACACGTTCAATGTCTCAAGTAGCAGTTCCCTCAGACAGAAATGTACCGAATGTAAGAGTTGATGAAAGGGATGATGAGAGTGTGAATGACGCTCCAACTGTGCCTGATGATGTGACTGAGGTGGATTTATCTGACACCTTTATGGCTCATCTTGACCCTAACGATGACCATGAAACCCCTCCAAATTGTCCTAGTGGCCTGGTAGAGCTACAGAGAGATGATAGTGAATGCAAGGAGTTAGCTGCCAGGACCATGAGTGAGGAGGAATGTGAGAAGGAGGGTGGTGAATGTTTCTACCTCAAAGGAGGAGTATTGTGGCGAAGATGGAGACCGCCACACAGACCAATCGATGACGGGGCTTGGGACGTCCATCAAGTAGTAGTCCCCAAACCTTGTCGTAGAGATATCATGGAAATGGCACATTGTATACCATTGGCAGGACACCTAGGTGTGAGAAAAACTCTAGACAGAATCAGAGCCCACTTTTACTGGCCAGGAATGCGTGCAGATGTAGTGGAGTTTTGTAGAGTGTGTCACGCTTGCCAGATGACAGGAAAACCCAATCAGAAGGTGCCTGTACATCCTCTGGTGCCCTTGCCCGTTTTCGAGAATCCTTTTACTCGGGTGGTAGTGGACATTGTAGGCCCATTGCCTAAGACTTCCCAAGGTAACATTTATTTATTAATTATCATGGACATGGCAACTCGCTACCCAGAGGCTATACCCTTAAGGACTACCTCTGCTCCAACTGTCATCAAGGAACTGCTCAAATTCTTCACCAGAATGGGTTTCCCCCATGAGGTGCACAGTGATCAAGGAACTAATTTTACCTCTAACATTTTCCAGCAGTCCCTGAAGGAGTTGGGTATCGAGCATGTTAAGTCTAGCACCTACCACCCAGAGAGTCAAGGGGTTCTCGAACGATATCATCAGACATTAAAGGGAATGTTACGTAAATATTGTACAGAGACCGGAGTTGAGTGGGATAAGGGGGTACCTTTTCTTTTATTTGCTACTTGTGAGGTTCCAACTGAATCCCTGGGTTTTTCCCCTAATGAGCTAGTTTTCGGTCACCAGGTAAGAGGTCCTTTGCAACTATTGCAGGATAGCCTAGTTGGCCAGGAGAGGAACCAAAACCTCCTCAAGTATGTTTCAGATTTCAAAACCCGGCTGAGATCCTCATGTGAGTTTGCCGCTCAAAACTTGACAGTGGCTAAAAGCTCCATGAAGAAATGGTATGACAGAAAAGCCTGTGAGAGGGAGTTTAAGCCCGGTGATGAGGTTTTGGTCCTGCTCCCCCTTTTTGGCCAACCTTTATCTGCCAAGTTCAGGGGCCCATATAAGATCATTCGGAGGGTGAGCATTACCGATAATCTAGTAACTACCCCAGACAGGAGAAAGCCCACGCAAGTATTCCATATAAATATGTTGAAACCCTACCATAGGTCCCCTGATTCCTCTCTTCCAGATTCTCTCACTGTGGCAGTGAATGTCAGGACCTGTGGACAGCCTGGTGCGGACGAAGTTTTCAGTTCTCTTACTGACCCGCAACAGACTGTTCCAGAGCCTGAAGGTATCCATGCAGACTTTGACTTGTCATGTAGCCTATCCAACTTTCAGTATAATTCAGTGGCTTGGAGGGAATTACCATCTAAACTATGTCATCTTCCCTCTGAGCAAGCGAACCATCTAATCTCTGTTTTATCTCAGTCTCCCAGTGTGTTCCGTGATACTCCAGGGCTCACTTCTTTGGCCGTGCACGACATCGACGTAGGGGATGCAACTCCCATTAAACTATCCCCCTACCGTGTCTCGCCACAACGCAGGTCGAGCTTGACTTTATGTTATCTAACGAACTGATCACTAGGGCCTTCAGCCAGTGGAGTAGTCCGGTCATACTTGTGCCAAAGCCAGACGGGAGCCATAGGTTTTGTAGGGACTATAGGCAAGTTAATGCTGTCACAAAGAACGATACCTACCCACTGCCACGGATCAAAGATTGCATTTACCAGGTTGGCCTCATACAGCAGTAAGTTTAATTTAATGAGAGGATTTTGGCAATTAGCTCTCCCTTGTAGCGAGGTAAATATTATGCTTTAGTAGTGCGCTGTCAAGCCTTCAGCTGTGAGATGCCTTGCAGTTCGAATAACGCTCCAGCTACGTTCCGGCTATGTTCTGATGTGGTACCTGGAGACGTTGCCTACTTTGGGTGATATCCTTATTATAATCTTGCTATTGCCAATCTGGTGGTGAATCTATTTATGTATTATGTTTAATATTATGTACTGTACTCCTTAAACTCTTTTCTAGGGGGGAGGTCTGACATACGGAGCCCTGTATGTTAATTTAAGAGTTAGAATTAGAGTTGAAGGAGCCACACTACCCAAACGGTGAAGCAGACTAGCGAGTGGGGAAACTAGCAAACTAGCCTTCACACCTGCGTGCGTCATAGGGGATCCTGCAAACTACTTGATGACCGACGCTATGACGTATGTTCGACGCCAGGAGCTGTGATTGGACCAGGCACCTGCTATGCAACTCGAGGAGCTGTGAGTGGACCAGGCACCTGTTATGCGACTGGAGGAGCTATGATTGGAGCAGGCACCACCCCCCACCTCCTGATTCGTTCCTACACCATCATTGTTTGGTATATAAGACCCGAGTTGTGGGCATTCAAATGAGTCTCATTTGGAGTTGGGGAAGGTGAACTTGCAGCTGGAGGAAGATGGGGTGAAGTATTATAATGGGATTGTGACTGTCAGTCAGATTATATAAATGTGTGTTAAGTGTAAACACTTACGTTATGTTGGTTAGTGAGATATGTGATTGGGAATTAACGTGAACGCTATTATTATGTACTTAACTATTTTAGTTGCCTAACTTGTGGACTAAAGCAACTCTTTAAGTAATTGGGTTATGATGAAAGTAATACTATTGTTTTATATTAATACTTACGAGTTCTTTAATTTTCTTTGAATTAAGCTTACATTGCTTAACGGTGCTTAGTACGGTGATGCTATTGTCTCGTATTAGTAATATCGCCTTAGACTAACATGGCTGTGTTAATATTACTTCTAGTGATTTCCTAAGCTGAAGAAAATTCTTTTGCTTCAAAATATTATATTATGCTTTTCATATTATTTGAGTGAGACCTGATTCGAATCTATGAAGCGATCCTGTAACTTTATTTACTCATAATCAAACCTCAATGTTACGTGGTTAAGAAATACATTTAACTAATTATTAAATATATATCTAACTTTTTATGTGACTTTGATATTAATCCTGATGATAATAATAATATAATACTATTAACGTCAGACAAGAACCAAGAATAATTACATTAAATATAAATACAAGGACATAAGAAAACTATCTATTCATTTCAAAAAGGGTAAGAGACGGAAATATTCTTACTTTAATATTTATCTTTCAAGACTTTTTATAGAATTAATAGTCCTTCTTTAGATATAACTTCTTCGGTTCATAACCATAGCCTACTAAGCTTCGGTTAAATAATAATTCTTTATAAATACTACATGACTTTAATTAGTTTCAGTATTTTTCATAATTAAAGAGTGTCAGTCAATAAAGGATACTAAGTCCTAAGATCCAAAAGGAAAGGAAGCAACAACAGGAAATAATTTTATTAGATTTTACTTTTGTTTTGCCTTCAGCTGACTGATACCTTAATATATATCTCTGTGCTATCTAGATTCATCAAGTTAACCACTTGAGGATCAAGATACGTAACAAGGTTAATGTTCAAGTGTTGGCCTGCTTATTTGAAACAGGGTATAGCATGATACTGATAGTTCTGGGCTCCTATATATATATATATATATATATATATATATATATATATATATATATATACTGTATATATATATATATATATATATATATATATATATATATATATATATATATATATATAATATAAAGGTAAACTGGGGATTGGGCCTGAGTATATATATATAGATAGATAATATGTCTAAGGATATATATGTTCTAAATTAACTCTTATAGCTACCACAGATCCCTCCTAAGCTGCATACAATCGTCTAAGTGTAGCTAGACTTATATAGAAGAAACGTCACCAGTATTAAAAGTTAAATATTTCGTGATATCAAAACTCACTCAAAAATGTCTCTCAATGGAGTAAAAAATGTTCACAAGATAACTAAACGTCCTCTCAAAGTTAGCAGCCCCATACATCAAAAGGCAACGAGGGAAACTAGGTGAATTAATCTGTGAAATGTACATCGGAAAGTTGTGGGCAGTGGATAAATAATTCTACACGAAATTCATATTCATACGTGAAAAAGTGTAAATTGCTTCCCTATTTTACAAATGAGTAACACCCCCTTCTTAACATTAATCATCAATTACAAACCCCAATGTACTTGAATAAAACTAATGAAATCATATGGTCCTCCCGGGATTCGAACTCGGGACACCACACCCAGAACCCAAGCACCTAATATCAAGTGTATATATAATAAGTCGATTACTATATACAACCCATAATGGTCCTGATTTTGTATAGACGTCGTTAAGGGGAGGTTTTTAGTTTGTTTCCTACTCCTCCAGCAATCTAAAAAATTCACCCCCTTGACCCCCTTTCAAGATAAATGTGTACATTTTTCGGTAGAAAAATGTCCCGGCCAAAGGCCGGTTACTCTTAAATTACAGGCTCGCTATCGCTCGCCAGGATAAAATCGACACCTGAATGGCACGCAAGATCTTAAAATTGACAGAATGGGGCGTAAATTCTTAAAATTGCCAAACTAATGGGACGAACGTCTTAAAATCTAAAAAGCAAGGGGGCTAAACATGAGGGAGAAAGGAGTCAAGAAAAAAGTCCCTCAAGTGGAAATCTCCCCTTAACCCTTCCATTACGGGTGGTATTATTTGCAGCACATCTACAAGGGAGATGTTTGTTTTTATCCTCTCCACACCCCCTCCTTTCTACACTTACCCTTCCTCCTTCCTGAACCCCCCCCCCCCCCCTACTACTTCATTTCCCAGCCTTCCCCAACCTCCCTCCTTCCTCCACACCCCTCTCCCTCTCTCCTTTTTCCACCCACCCCCTCTTCTTCCTCCACACACCCCCCTCTTCCTCCATACTCCCCTCCCTCCTTACTCCTCCTCTAATTCCTTCCCCAACCCACCCCAATTCCCCCCTCCTTCCTGAACGCCCCTCTCCACGCCCCCTTCCTCCTTCCCCCACGCACCTCTCCCTGCCTCCTTCCTCCACCCAGCCTACCTCCTTCCCTCCTTCATCTACGCCCCCTCCTTCCCCTACGCCCCTCTCCCTTCCTCCACGCCACTTCCCTCCTTCCTTCCTCCATCTGCCCCTCTTTTCTCAACTCACCCCTCCTTTTTCCACTCAAGCCCTTCTCCCTCCCTCCTTCCTCTACGCCACCCTCTCTTCTTCCTCCCCCCGTCCTTTCCTCCTCACCGCTACAAAACACACCGTTCATCGCTTCAGATCCATCTCGGCGTCAGGTCTCAAACACAAAGGACGTGTCACATGGCAAATTACTGGGAGGCAAACACTCAACGCGCGCGCTCGCTCTCTCTCTCTCTCTCTCTCTCTCTCTCTCTCTCGTCCAATTAGCTTAACCTCAGTTGTATGTAAAATGCTAGAAACGGTCATACGAGACAGACTCGTAAATCACTTAAGAGGAAAATAACATACTTCAAGATACTCAACACGGCTTTCGTAAAAAACGTTCCTGTTTAACAAACCTCTTAGACTTCTTCCACGATATCCTCAACCTCTACGATGAGAGTAAAGCTGTAAATATTATATACCTTGATTTTCAAAATGCCTTTGACAAAGTTCCCCACAAACGTTTACTGCTAAAACTAAAAGCGCATGGAATACAAGACGGTGTGTTGAAATGGATAGAAAATTGGCTCAGCGACAGAAAGCAAAGAGTAGTCATAAACGGTAAGGCATCTAAATGGACCAATGTAAGTAGCGGGGTACCCCAGGGATCGGTATTAGGACCAATTCTCTTTCTAATTTACATCAACGACATAGATGAGGGTCTCACCTGTACAATCTCAAAATTTGCTGACGATACAAAAATTGCAAATAGCGTATTCTCAAAAGAACAAGTTGACGATATGCAACACAATCTAGATAAATTGTCATGTTGGGCCCAAATTTGGCAAATGAGTTTCAATGCGGATAAATGTAAAGTACTACATATCGGATTCCTAAACGAGAAAGCAAACTATTCGATGAATGGCACTCAGCTTAAGAATGTAAACAGAGAAACCGATCTGGGAGTAACAATATCGAGTAACCTAAAACCGAGTCAACAATGTTCAGAAGTTGTTAAGAAGGCAAACAAAATAATTGGCTTTATAGGCAGGTCATTTGAGCATAAATCCAAAGAAGTTATCCTAACCCTTTACAATTCCTTAGTCCGCCCTCTTCTGGAATACTGCGTTCAATCCTGGTGCCCTTATTACCAACAAGATATAAACAAGCTAGAACGAGTTCAACGTAGAGTTACCAAAATTATACCTAGCCTAAAGAACAAACCATACGAAGAGCGTCTTAGAGAATTAAATCTATTTCCTTTAACCCAGCGCAGATTAAGAGGCGACTTAATTCAAGTGTTCAAAATCATCAAAGGCATCGACAATATGAACTGTAGTAAGTACTTCACTATCGACCAATCTAATTACACACGGGGAAACGGTTGCAACATTATTGGTAAATCTTTTAACTCACACGAATCTAAGAATTTCTTCTTCAATCGAGTTGTCAACTTGTGGAATGGGCTTCCCCGAAACGTTATAGACTGCATCACCGTTGATTAATTTAAACTCCGCCTAGACAAATATCTCGCATCAAACCCGCGACTGACTGCGTTTGTAAATGAATAACTTTATTTTATCCCCCCCTCAGTTACTAACCCATCTGTCCCCTACTAACTTCCTAATCCTGCCACGGATATTAGTTCCAGGGCAGTAATTCCCTTACCCACTCTAAACCACTGTTTGGACACTTGATCCTCAGTGTTTTGGAGGACAAGCAACCTAGAAGGGTCACTAGATCTGTTGTTACTTGATTTCCTTTGTACTCCTTTGTACTCTCTCTCTCAATGCCGCAATGTTGTACCTCTCTCGCTATTCTATCGCTACTACAATAATCAGTGTTCCTCGGAGCTTTCCAAGTGTATACCACCTCCTCTACGTACGGTACGTAGTTATCGCCTTGCAACACAATCCCACCCCTACTCTATGCAACTCTCCAACCCAAGAGTGAAACGCTATTCTCAGACTTTCTTCTATTTAACTGCTGAACTCTGGAACTCTCTCCCAGAATCAGTCTTTCCCTCTTCCTATGACTTAAATTGCTTCAAACTCTGCGTGTTCAGGCATTTTAGCTCGAACGTCCCTTGATTTGAGCCCTGTCATCCTTTCATATCTGGGGGAGGCACTCGCTGCAGGCAGTCATGCCTTTTGTCTCCCTCATTCACATAGAAAAACAAAAATAACACTCACCGCCCTCTCTCTCTCTCTCTCTCTCTCTCTCTCTCTCTCTCTCTCTCTCTCAAACACTCACCGCCTTCTCTCTCTCTGTGTTTGATCTGAAGGAGAGGAGGGCTGTCAGGGTGTATAAAGGGCCCCGCGCTACTGAAGAAGGGAAAAGACACTCGGATTAAGGAAAAATCTCTCTGCACTCTCTCTCTCTCTAACACTCACCGCCGTCTCTCTCTCTCTCTCTCTATCAAACACTCACAACCCCCCATCTCTCTCTCTCTCTCTCTAAAACACTCACCGCCCTCTCCCTTTCTCTCTCTCTCTCTCTCTCCCTCTCTCAAACACTCAACGCCCTCTCTCTCTCTCTCTCTCTCTCTCTCTCAAACACTCAACGCCCTCTCCCTCTCTCAAACACTCACCGCCCTCTCTCTCTCTCTCTCTCTCTCTCTCTCTCTCTCAAACACTCAACGCCCTCTCCCTCTCTCAAACACTCAACGCCCTCTCCCTCTCTCAAACACTCAACGCCCTCTCTCTCTCTCTCTCTCTCTCTCTCTCTCTCTCTCAAACACTCAACGCCCTCTCCCTCTCTCAAACACTCACCGCCCTCTCTCTCTCTCTCTCTCTCTCTCTCAAACACTCAACGCCCTCTCCCTCTCTCAAACACTCAACGCCCTCTCCCTCTCTCAAACACTCAACGCCCTCTCTCTCTCTCTCTCTCTCTCTCTCTCTCTCTCAAACACTCAACGCCCTCTCCCTCTCTCAAACACTCACCGCCCTCTCTCTCTCTCTCTCTCTCTCTCTCTCTCTCTCTCTCTCAAACACTCAACGCCCTCTCTCTCTCTCAAACACTCACCGCCCTCTCCCTTTCTCTCTCTCTCTCTCTCTCTCTCTCTCTCTCTCTCTCTCTCTCTCTCTCTCTCTCTCTCTCTCTCTCTCAAACACTCAACGCCCTCTCCCTCTCTCAAACACTCAACGCCCTCTCTCTCTCTCTCTCTCTCTCTCTCTCTCTCTCTCTCTCTCTCTCTCTCTCTCTCTCTCTCATCGCCCTCCCTCTCTCTCTCTCTCTGTTTGATCTGAAGGGGCAGAGGGCCGTCAGGGTGTATAAAGGGTCCCGCGCTACTGAAGAAGGGAAAAGACCCTCGGAAGAAGGAAAAATCGAAATGGCTGGCTGGAGTACTATAAAGGGGGTCACCGGCTCTATTTTTTTGTATCTTTCTCTCCTTTTCTCTCTTTCCCTGGCTTGTATCCATTCGGCCCCATTCAGCCAACTGTTTTAAGACGTTTATCCCCATCCAGGTGTCGATTTCTCGCGAGCCAGCATTGTATGGAAAAATCCGGCTTCGCCGGAGATATTTTTCTATCGAAAAATGTACAAATTTAGCTTGCTGTCAAAACAAAAGTATATATATGCTGGCTCGCTCCCGCTCGACAGGAAAATATTGACACCTGGATGGGGGTAAACGTCTTAAAACAGTAGGCTGAATGGGGCCGAATAGATACAAGCCAAAGAGAGAGGGAGAGAAAGAGCAAAAAAGCGAGGTGGGCTCCCTTAAGGGGGTAGTGCGTGTGTCTTGGTCTATACATTTATCTATTATCTATTAATCTCGCTAGACCTTTTTTTTTTTTTTTTTTTTCTATGTGATTGAGGGAGGCAAAAGGCATAACTGCCTATAGCGAGTGCCTCCCCCATAGTTGAAAGAGTGACAGGGCCAAAATCAAGGGACGTTCGAGCCAAAATGCCTGGACACACAGAGTTTGAAGCAATTTAAGTCATAGGAAGAGGGAAAGACTGATTCTGGGAGAGAGTTCCAGAGCTCAGATGTTGAGTAGAAGAAAGTTTGAGAGTAACGTTTCACTCTTGGGTTGGAGAGTTGCACAGAGTAGGGGTGGGATTGAGTTGCAAGACGGGTACCACGTGCCCTACGTAAAGGAGGTGGTATGCACTGGGATAGCTCTGAGGAACACTGATTATTATAGTAGCGATAGAATAGCGAGAGAGATGCAACATTGCGGCGGAGAGAGAGAGATTGCAGAGAGTTGGTGAGTGGACGGGAGTTAATGATACGAAAGGCCTTCCTTTCAACTTTGTCTAGGAGAGCGGTGTGAGAGGAACCTCCCCACACATGTGAACAATACTCAATACAAGGGCGCACTATGCCCCTGTACAGAGCAAGAAGCTGTGCAGGGGAAAAGAACCCCCTAAGGCGGTTGAGCACACCCAGCTTCTGGGAGGCTGCCTTAGCAAGACTGGTAATATGGTCCTTCCAAATGAGAGCAGAAGAAAAAGAGACACCAAGAATATTGAGAGAAGATGAAGGGTTGATTTTTGTATTGTTGAAGAATAAGGGATAGTCCGCTGGGAGATCCTGACGGGTAGATAGATGGAGAAATTGGGTTTTGGAAGCATTAAAGTTAACAAGGTTTTCTCTGCCCCAATTGGAAATAGTATTTAGATCAGAATTTAAGAGTTCTATGGCTTCATTACGTTTGTCGTTGAGGGATTGCTGGCTGGGGCGTTCTGAAAAACTAATGGAGTAGTGTAAGGTTGAGTCGTCTGCGTATGAATGGATGGGAATTAAGGTACAGTTAAGGAGATCATTTATAAAAATTAGAAAGAGAATAGGAGATAGGACAGAGCCCTGAGGAACACCGGAGTTTATAGGGTGAGGAAGTGAACAATGGCCGTCCACAACCGCAGCTATGGAACGGCCGGAAAGGAAATTAGAGACAAAGGCACAGATGGAGGGATAGAAACCGAAGGAGGGTAGTTTAGAAATTAAAGATTTATGCCAGACTCTATCGAAGGCTTTCGATATGTCTAGTGCAATAGAAAAAGTCTCACCGAAGTCCCGAAAGGAGGATGACCAAGAGTTAGTAAGATATGAAAGAAGATCACCAGTAGAGCGACCCTTAAGGAAGCCATACTGGCGATCTGAGAGCAGATTATGAGAAGAGAAATGCTTAAGAAATTTGGAAGCAAGAATAGTTTCAAAAACTTTAGAAAGACAAGAGATAAGAGCAATTGGACGATAGTTGGAGGGTTGAGAGCGGTCACCCTTCTTTGGGACAGGTTGAATGTGAGCAAACTTCCAGCATGAAGGGAAGACGTTAGAGGATAGACAGAGACGAAAGAGTTTGCCTAGGCAGGGAGTCAGCACGGAAGCACAGTTTTTGAGAACAACAGGAGGAACACCGTCCGGACCGTACGCCTTATTAGTGTTAAGCCCAGAGAGGGTAGAAAGTACATCTTTAGAAGAGATTAGGATATTAGGCATAAGTAAGAGAGAGGAGGGCGGAGAGGGAGGAATAGCACCGGAATCATCCAAGGTGGAGTTTCTAGCAAAAGTTTGAGCGAAGAGTTTAGCTTTGTCAGAGGAAGAAGTGATGGTTGTGCCATCAGAGTGGGAAAGGGGAGGGAAAGACGAGGAAGAGAAATTGTTGGAGAGGTTTTTGGCTAGATGCCAGAAAGCTTGGGAAGAGCTAGAGTTGGATAGTTCAGTGCATTTATTATTGATGAAAGAGTGTTTGGCAAGTCGAAGAACAGATTTGGCTTGATTCCGGGCAGAAACATATGAAGAATGAGAGTCTTGAGTTTTAAGGCGTCGGTACCGTTTGAATGCTTCCTCCTTATTGCGGACAGCAGTAGAACAGGCGTGAGTAAACCAAGATTTTTTAGCATTAGTCTGAGAGAAAGAGAATGGAATGTATGCTTCCATGCCCGATAGGATTACCTCGGTAATGCGTTCAGCACTCTCCGAGGGTCCTCGGCCATGGAAGCAGAAATCATTCCATGGGAAATCAAAGAAGTACTGCCGAAGAGCCTCCCAGTCGGCAGCGCCAAAGTGCCACAAGCGCCGCCGGCTAGGAGGATCGGGTGGCTGTACTGGAGAGATAGGACAGGTGACAGAGATAAGTTTATGGTCGGAGGAGCCCAAAGGAGAGAAAAGATCGACAGTATAAGAAGAAGGGTTAGAAGTTAGAAACAGGTCAAGAATGTTGGGCCGATCTCCGATGCGATCCGGGATACGGGTGGGTTGCTGAACTAACTGCTCTAGGTCATTTAGGATAGAAAAGACGTAGGCTTGTTCACCAGGTGGATCAGTAGTGTGAGAGGAGAGCCATTGGCGGTGGTGAACGTTGAAATCTCCTAAGATGGAGATTTCTGAGAAAGGAGAAATGGATAGAATGTGTTCCACTGTAGAGTTTAGATAGTCAAAGAATTTAGGAAAGTTGG
Source organism: Lithodes maja (assembly GCA_037953745.1). Classification (NCBI taxonomy): domain Eukaryota; kingdom Metazoa; phylum Arthropoda; class Malacostraca; order Decapoda; family Lithodidae; genus Lithodes; species Lithodes maja. The sequence goes on from JBAKBP010020016.1 coordinate 22,550, forward strand.
TAGAGTTAGGGGAAAGATAGACAGCACAGAAATATTTAGTAAGAGAATGACAGGAAAGTTTGAGCCATAAAGTTGAGAATTCAGAGGAGTCGAAATCGGGAACACGAGAGCAAGTGAGTTTGTTGTGCACATATGCACAACATCCGCCTTTGGCTTTGAAACTAGGATAGAGAAAGTAGGAGGATACAGAAAAGGGGTTGCTGGATGTTGCTACAGACACCTGGGTTTCGGTGAGGAAGAGAAGATCAGGTTTGTAGGAGGAGAGATGGTGCTCAACAGAGTGAAAGTTAGAGGAAAGTCCGCGAATGTTGCAGAAATTAATAGAAAGAGTAACAGGCCGAGGTCCAGGTAATTGTGTGGGGTCGTCAGGGGATGGTCGGTCGGGTGAGGGGGCATTTATGGTCCCCCCCCCCCCCCCCTGGGGACTCCGAGGCTGGGCTAAAATTTATCATTTTGTGTTTTTTTAATTTTGGTGTGGAGGAATGAAGTGTGGTGTGCATGTTTAGTGTAGTGAAGTGGATAGGAGGAGGAGGTGTTTGTGAGAGCTAGCTGGATTGCTCTCAGTGTAAATGAGGCACAAAGAAAATCAGTAAGAGAGTTCCAGCGACTCTTTATCACATGCCTATAACCTCACCTGGGTCTAGCCCTGATCGATTACATGAAGCTTAAAACAAAACACCCCCCCCGATAAATGTCCAGCATGCTATCGCTCGCCAGGATAATATCGACACCTATATGACACGAAAGGTCTTGATATTGGTGTGAGCATCCTAGGTTCGAATCCCTGGACTGCCACATGTATTTGTTGATTTCATTAATTGAGTTTAGGAGTAAAGTGAATTAATTTACATTAATTTATATACAAATGGGACGAAAGGTATTAAAAGCGACACACTAATGGGGCTAAACATGAGGAAGAATGGGGCCTAGAAAAACGAATCATCTCCCCTTTAATTGCCAGAGTGACCGGACCGTTGACGTCTTTGGATAGTGAGTGATTGGGGGGGAGGGGGGGTCTTATCAGGTGCAGGGTGCAGGCGTTCTGGAGATGAGTGGTGGGGGTGTGGGGGGAGGGTGATTGGTTGTGGTAGACAGGGGGTTAATAGGGGGGATTGGTGGTGATGGTGGGGAGGGGGAGATTATTGTGGTGGGGAGGTGGTAAGTGGGGTGGATTGGTGGTAGTAGTAGTGGTGGTGGTAGTGGTGATGGTGGGGTGGGGTAGGGGAGTTTATTTTGGTGGGGAGGGGGTTAGTGGGGTGGATTGATGGTAGTAGTAGGGGTAGTGGTGATGGTGGAGGGGGGTGGGGGTGAGGAGGAGGGGTTAGAATAGTTTATTATGGTGGGGAAGGGGTTAGTGGGGTGGATTGGTGGTAGCAGTAGGGGTAGTGGGGGGGGGGGGGGAGTGATGGTGGTGTATCCGAGAGGCTCACGAAAGGTTGTAACTTTATTACCACCAACAACTTAAAAATGTGAGGAAAAATTAACGAGAGAGAGAGAGAGAGAGAGAGAGAGAGAGAGAGAGAGAGAGAGAGAGAGAGAGAGAGAGAGATTGAAGGTGTTATTAGGTTGGCATGGCAAAGTGAAAAGGATTGATATTGCTATGGAAATGAAGAGTGGATGACGATTAATTAAAGAGAGGTTTTTAGTTTGGTCCCTAGATATCCATCAAGCTTAAGATTACACCCCCTTGAGCCACTTTCCAGATAAATTTGTACATTATTCGGTAGAAAAATGTCCCGGCTGAAAGCCGGTTCCTCTTAAATTACAGGCTCGTTATCGCTCGCCAGGATAAAATCGACACCTAAATGACACGAAAGGTCTTAAAATTGACAGAAATGGGTCGAAATTTCTTAAAATCGTCAAAATAATGGAGCGAACGTCAAAGTTAGAAAAGCAATGGGGCTAAACATGAGGGAGAAAGGAGTCAAGAAAAAAGTCCCTCAAGTGGAAATCTCCCCTTAAGTGGTGCAAATTTTGTTTTGATAATGTTACTTGATTTTGATGAATACTGAGTGTCACACATATACACACAAATTTTGGCTCGAACGTCCCTTGATTTTGGCCCTGTCACTCTTTCAACTATGGGGGAGGCACTCGTTATAGGCAGTAATGCCTTTTGCCTCCCTCAATCACAGAAAAAAAAAATACATACATACATATATACATACAATATATATATATATATATATATATATATATATATATATATATATATATATATATATATACTGTATAGTGTATATATATATATGATTAACAACAGTAACTTTAGATTAATGAGGCCGTTCAAGTTTGGATATTTCCGAATTATTTGTAGAATATATGAACCGGGACTAATTGGTAAGCCCCGCATTTTTTAATTAGTTGAATACTATCGAAACTAGAGGCTAATTTAAAGTATAACTATTTTATATCCCTTAAAATGAAATATGTTCTAATGCAGAATCCACTGTACTCCATTATATATATGTAATTATAATCTGCAATTAAATAGCAATGCATTTGTTTTGACATTGTACTCATGTTTCTGAATCACCAAGTACACAGTCTATAATAAAGCAATAAAGCAACATAAACACCTATTGCAACATAAACACCTATTGCAACAAACACCTATTGCAACATAAACACCTATTGCAACAAACACCTATTGCAACATAAACACTTATTGCAACATAAACACCTATTGCAACATAAACACCTATTGCAACATAAACAACTATTGCAACAAACACATATTGCAACAAACACATATTGCAACATAAACACCTATTGCAACATAAACACCTATTGCAAAATAAACACCTATTGCAACAAACACCTATTGCAACATAAACACCTATTGCAACATGAACACCTATTGCAACATAAACACATATTGCAACATAAACACATATTGCAACATAAACACCTATTGCAACATAAACACCTATTGCAACATAAACACCTATTGCAACATAAACACCTATTGCAACATAAACACTTATTGCAACATGAACACCTATTGCAACATAAACACCTATTGTAACATAAACACCTATTGCAACATAAACACCTATTGCAACATAAACACCTATTGCACTGTGTCCTCCATTCATGAGGTATTTGCAAGAAATTGATTTGAATGTGTGTTGTACCTAGGTAAGAATGTTAAGGCTGTAAGTCAAGCTAAGATAAAGCTCGATTAGGCTAAGTTAGGCTAAGCTAGGTTATATTAAGTATAACGTGGTAATAACGTTCTTGACATTGTACTTGCAACAAAAGAAGAATTAATAGAGAATTTGAATGTTGGTGATGAATTCAGTAACAGCGACCATCGTACGATAACTTTCACTTTAAAGTTTACTAGTAACGAACCAAATAGTAGCATCGAAAAAGTCCCTAATTTCAAGAAAGCAAACTTCCATAAACTTAGAGCTATGTTTAAAGAAACTGACTGGAGCTTTTTAATTCACAATAACGACATAAATACATCTTGGAAGTTATTCGAAGCCACTTACCTAAAAGCAGTGCAAGACTGCATACCATCGAAAATACGGCGTCCAGGCCATAATAATAAGCCCAAATGGTGGAATAAAGATATTTCAAACTGCCTGCTTGCTAACAAATTTGCTAATGATAGATTAAAATCCTCACAAAATGACGAAGAACGGGTGAAATTTGTAGAGCTACGACGCAAAGCCAAAAAGTTAATTAAGCAAAGTAAAAAAGACCTTAGAGTTACATATTGCGAATCAAAGTAAAACAAACCCGAAAGAATTCTATAGTTATATCAGAAAGAAAAAAGTAGTTACTTCAACTGTTGGACCGTTAGTCGATGAAAATGGAGAATACACCAAAGACGAAGTACAAATGAGTAATGCCCTCAATACCTTCTTTGCATCAGTTTTTACAACAGAAGACCTCAGTGATATCCCTACACCATCGCCGATTCAGATTGATAATTCAGATGTTCTAAGCAATATCACCGTTACAGAGAGAGAAGTATTGAATTGTTTAGATAAACTCAAGGTAAATAAAACGCCTGGACCTGATACAATCTCGCCTAGAGTTCTAAAGGAAGCTAAGGATGAGCTCTCCAAACCACTGACATTACTGTTCAATAAATCCTTGCAGTCTGGAACTATGCCCGATCAGTGGAAGCTAGCCAACGTAACACCGATATTAAAAAAAGGCAGCAAATCCCTACCCAGTAACTATCGTCCAATTAGCTTAACCTCAGGTTGTATGTAAAATGCTAGAAACGGTCATACGAGACAGACTCGTAAATCACTTAGAGGAAAATAACATACTTCAAGATACTCAACACGGCTTTCGTAAAAAACGTTCCTGTTTAACAAACCTCTTAGACTTCTTCCACGATATCCTCAACCTCTACGATGAGAGTAAAGCTGTAGATATTATATACCTTGATTTTCAAAAGGCCTTTGACAAAGTTCCCCACAAACGTTTACTGCTAAAACTAAAAGCGCATGGAATACAAGACAGTGTGTTGAAATGGATAGAAAATTGGCTCAGCGACAGAAAGCAAAGAGTAGTCATAAACGGTAAGGCATCTAAATGGACCAATGTAAGTAGCGGGGTACCCCAGGGATCGGTACTAGGACCAATTCTCTTTCTAATTTACATCAACGACATAGATGAGGGTCTCACCTGTACAATCTCAAAATTTGCTGACGATACAAAAATTGCAAATAGCGTACTCTCAAATGAACAAGTTGACGATATGCAACACAATCTAGATAAATTGTCATGTTGGGCCCAAATTTGGCAAATGAGTTTCAATGCGGATAAATGTAAAGTACTACATATCGGATACCTAAATGAGAAAGCAAACTATTCGATGAATGGCACTCAGCTTAAGAATGTAAACAGAGAAACCGATCTGGGAGTAACAATATCGAGTAACCTAAAACCGAGTCAACAATGTTCAGAAGTTGTTAAGAAGGCAAACAAAATAATTGGCTTTATAGGCAGGTCATTTGAGCATAAATCCAAAGAAGTTATCCTAACCCTTTACAATTCCTTAGTCCGCCCTCTTCTGGAATACTGCGTTCAATCCTGGTGCCCTTATTACCAAAAAGATATAAACAAGCTAGAACGAGTTCAACGTAGAGTTACCAAAATGATACCTAGCCTAAAGAACAAACCATACGAAGAGCGTCTTAGAGAATTAAATCTATTTCCTTTAACCCAGCGCAGATTAAGAGGTGACTTAATTCAAGTGTTCAAAATCATCAAAGGCATCGACAATATGAACTCTAGTAAGTACTTCACTATCGACCAATCTAATTACACGCGGGGAAACGGTTGCAAAATTATTGGTAAATCTTTTAACTCACACGAATCTAAGAATTTCTTCTTCAATCGAGTTGTCAACTTGTGGAATGGGCTTCCCCGAAACGTTATAGACTGCATCACCGTTGATTCATTTAAACTCCGCCTAGACAAATATCTCGCATCAAACCCGCGACTGACTGCGTTTGTAAATGAATAACTTTATTTTATCCCCCCCTCAGTTACTAACCCATCTGTCCCCTACTAACTTCCTAATCCTGCCACGGACATTAGTTCCAGGGCAGTAATTCCCTTTCCAATGTTCCCTTACCCACTCTAAACCACTGTTTGGACACTTGATCCTCAGTGTTTTGGAGGACAAGCAACCTAGAAGGGTCACTAGATCTGTTGTTGCTTGATTTCCTTTGTACTCCTTTGTACTTAAGTAGGTTGACTTAGGTTAAGAAAAGTCAAGTTAAGGATAATTTGATAAACTAATGTTAAGTTAAGTATTCAGATAAGTTAGTTTACGTTGTGTTGTGATGAATGTGGCCGATTAACCCGTTCAGCACCATGACGTAACTTTCCTCATAATCTCACCATCCGGGTACAATTAGACGATTTTCTTTAGCTTATGAACTACCTCTAGGACTCAAAGGGGTAAATACGGTCTCAATTAACCCTTTTTGTAACACAGGCCCTTCTGAAACTCCTTAAAATCATCTAATTGAAGCCAAAATTAAAGGTAACAAGATCATGTCATACCAGGGCGTGTGATTTGACTGGGGGCGAAATGGCACAATGGCGAAACGGCCACAAACCACAAAAAGAACGAAACCAACAGATAAGTCTAGAATCAACCTTGTGGGCTGCATAGCAACTGGAGGGTACTGGGGAAGTGGTGGGGAGATGATGTGTACTGGGGAGGTGGTGTGTACTGGGGAGATGGTGTGTACTGGGTAGATGGTGTGTACTGGGTAGATGGTGTCTACTGGGAGATGTGTACTGGGTAGATGGTGTGTACTGGGAGATGGTGTGTACTGGGAGATGTTGTGTACTGGGGAGGTGGGGTGTACTGGGGAGATGGTGTGTACTAGGAGATGTTGTGTACTGGGTAGATGGTGTGTACTGGGTAGATGGTGTGTACTGGGAGATGGTGTGTACTGGGAGATGGTGTGTACTGGGAGATGTTGTGTACTGGGGAGATGGTGTGTACTGGGAGATGGTGTGTACTGGGAGATGGTGTGTACTGGGTAGATGGTGTGTACTGGGAGATGTTGTGTACTGGGTAGATGGTGTGTACTGGGTAGATGGTGTGTACTGGGTAGATGGTGTGTACTGGTAGATGGTGTGTACTGGGAGATGGTGTGTACTGGGGAGATGGTGTGTACTGGGGAGATGCTGTGTACTGGGGAGATGATGATGTGTACTGGGGAGATGATGTGTATTAGGGAGATGGTGTGTACTGGAGAGAGAGATTTACATATATTTACATAGATACACTGACCACACAGACCTTACAATCCTAGCGAGGTGGTCAGGACTTAATTATAGTAGAGATAGCTAACACGAGAGTAAGGGACAGTGGAAGGAAAGGATAGCAAAGAGGAAAGAGAGAGAGAGAGAGAGAGAGAGATTAGCTTACAAATTAAAGCATTACCGGAATTCTAGATGGTATTAAATATGGAAATGCTCAAAAGGTCTAAATTCATACGTTAAGGGGGACAGTGTTTATATATATATATATATATATATATATATATATATATATATATATATATATATATACCGTATATATATAAAAAAAAAAAAATCCTCGCTAGACCTTCATCAAGCTTAAAGAAAACACTCCCTAGACCCCCCTTCAAGATATATTTGTACATTTTTCGATAGAAAAATTTACTGGCCAAAGGACCAGTTTCTCTTAAAATTACATGCTCGCACTCGCTCGCCAGGGAAAAATCGACACCTAAATGGCACGAAAGGACTTGATATTGATATAGAAAAAATCGACAAACTAATGGGGCGAACGTCTTAAAATCTGAAAGCTAATGAGGCTAAACATGAGGAAGAGGGGGGACCAGAAAAACGACACATCTCCCCTTAAACAATGGAGGAGGTGCGCGAAAGGTCTCATAATTCATAATTAGGAGTATTAAATTATTTAGGGTTAACCTAAATATGTTATTATTTAGACGGCAGGGGTAAGGTATTCAGAGAGAGAGAGAGAGAGAGAGAGAGAGAGAGAGAGAGAGAGAGAGAGAGAGAGAGAGAGAGATTCACCTAACTTGTAGAAAAAGCAATTATTGTGTATATTTTGTTCATCATGTTTAGCCCCATTAGTTTTCAGATTTTAACATGTTTGCTCCATTAGTTTGTCGATTTTAAGACCTTCCGCCCCATTTCCTTGTCAATATTTAGAACTTTCGTGCTATTTTGGTGTTAACTTTTTTTTCCTGGCGAACGATACTGAGCCTGTAATTTTGGAAGAACCGGCCTTTGGCCGAGACATTTTTCTATTGAAAAATGTACAAATTAATCTAGAAGGGGAATTTAATGGATTTTTTTTTTTTTTTTTTTTTTTATGGAGGTCTAGGGAGGAAACTAGAAAAATAATCAATACATGAAAAAAACCGACCAAAAAGTTAACCATCCCCCCCTTAAATCAAATTCAGTTCATAGGGACGCTATATTGCTACGAATAGCTTTGCATTTTGTCCTCTTTGAGACCTCTCTAATATATATATATAAATTAAATTAATAAAAATAAAAATACATATATACTGTATATAAATATATAAAAAATAAACAAATTTACAAATTTAATAAAATAAATATGAAAATAAATACATACCCGGTATATATATAATAATAATAATAAAATAATAATAATAATAATAATAATAATAATAATAATACAAATATACAATATTATATCTCATCACCACTCGTTACAATATCATCCAACAATATTCTCAAGGCAGCCAAAGGAGAGTAATATCGCGGCCACTTAAGACATATTGCTCCTTTTGTGTGCCTCGAGCGGTATGCCAGCTCTCTGCAAACCCGGAGAACCAGCCACCAAGTTCTCCAGAGTCACACACCCAGAGATATAACGGTCTCAAGTAGTAAATATGTCCACAATATAATTGTATGTGGAATACTGGATGAACGAAGGGAATTTAACTCTCTCGAAAACTCACCAGGTTTTGAGATGCCTGGCGCGGGGTTCGAACCCTGGAGGTATTTTAAACCTCCCGAAAACTCTACAGGTTTTGAAATGCCTGGCGTGAGGTTCGAACCCGGGTAACAGTAGGTCAACCAAACCCACGGTATATATAGTAACATAAGGAGGTAGACGCATGGTGGTAGTATTGGAACCACGACAGTCACTTGTTTGGGCTTCCGTGACGTCACTGAATGACTCTTGTACCGTTTCCCAAGCTAAATATGGTGTTCTAACAGGATCAGTATATTGCGTTTTCCACCGAAAATGTAAAGTGACATGGATAAACATATACATATATAGTGTGACAGGACCCTAGTCTATTTGCTAAAGTTGTTATTTTTTGCATTTGAAGAATATATATACGGCTATGAGGTAGTATATACGGCTATGAGGTAGTATATACGGCTATGAGGTAGTATATACGGCTATGAGGTAGTATATACGGCTATGAGGTAGTATATACGGCTATGAGGCAGTATATACGGCTATGAGGTAGTATATACGGCTATGAGGCAGTATATACGGCTATGAGGTAGTATATACGGCTATGAGGCAGTATATACGGCTATGAGGTAGTATATACGGCTATGAGGTAGTATATACGGCTATGAGGCAGTATATACGGCTATGAGGTAGTATATACGGCTATGAGGTAGCTATTAGATTAATCAATAACCCTGCAATCACACAGGACCTTCCTACATTATCCATACGAAGAAACGTTGCATCCCTTGCATTATTCTACAGATATTTTCACAGCAATTGTTCCGAGGAACTTGCTTCAATTGTGCCGCCTCTCCACATCTTTCCCCGTAGAACTAGGGCAGCTGAGAGCGCCCATGAATTTACACTTTCTCCTCCACAATGCAGAACTTCTGCTTATCAGAATTCATTTATCCCCAGAGCTACTACTCTTTGGAATTCACTTCCCTCGAATTGCTTTCCACAAACTTACAATCTACAAATGTTTAAATCCAGTTGTTACAAACATTTTATGAATGGAGGATGCCTTTAGGCACATGGACCTTTTTGTTTTCTGTGTTTTTCCTTCCTCCGTTCATTGTCTCTTAAAAAAAAAATATATATATATATACGGCTATGAGGTAGTATATAGCCGACGTCGCTTCAAATTTTACCGCGGAAACGCGATGATATTTTTGTTGACCTAATTACCTCATATGTAGAGTAATGTCGATTGATATCGATAATGTTATTGTAGTAGGACCCAAGCTACATGTTAGCATTGTTATTTGATATATGTGTAGTTTATATGAAGAGATATTTCGAAGGGGTTGGTGATATTCGATTCGTCGGTCGGGAGAAAAGCTAGGCCTAAAGGGATTCTCGTTTATCCCTTGCTTAACTTCCTTTAAATTTACGTAGTTTGCCTCTGACACTCATCAACTTTCACCCAGTGATGGCGTGTGAGGGTGTATGAAGGCCTAGGGGATGTGGAGAGATGATTTGTATAAATATATGGCCAGCTAGAGGGAACATAGATGCGAAATGGGGGGGGGGGGGGGACGGACGGTGGTTCCCTCTGACGGCCAGAGAGAACACTATAGCGGAGCCTATGTCAACAAACGATGGTATACGAATATTTCACTAAATATTCGCTTATAGAATAATCAACGTTATTCCGACAACTATATCTTATATTATGACGGTACCATGGTTGAGCGTGAAGTCACAAAATAAAAATATTAATAGAAGTCTGTTTAGTGCTTTATAGAAGCCTTTATGTATATGAGTTCAAGAATTCGGTGCGTCTACCTTCTATGTTACTATACCGTGACCAGACCCACTGTACTACCGCGGACGTTCAATATGATAGCAACCTTAGTTCTCCTTGAAAGAACAGGTGATAGTCTCGTGGTGATTCACGTGATGGGTTTATTAGACTTCGCCATCAACGACTACTTTACAATATCCCAGACGTCAACTCGGGTAGTACAGTATTGAGGCTACGGGATTTTTGCGAGAGCATTGTTTCATTGTTTTGTGCTAAGCTAATTTTTGTATTTATATTAATATTGTAAGCTGTGGTTAATAAAAAAATCTATCTATCTATCTATCTATCTATTACCTGTGCGCCGTTGCTTAGGTATTCGATGCAGGATGGCCATTGCTAGCCCAGAAAAACTCCACTCGTGACTGAGGCGAAATGACTTGTAATCGCCAAGCTAAAGGAGCAAAACAGGGAGGATCCAAAATAGAGAGACAGACATATAGATAGATAGATAGATTGATATATAGTCTGTGTGTGTGTGTGTGTTACTCAGTTACTTGTTCGTCAAGGGGAATCCACGCAGATGCGAGCTAAGTTCATTATTATCGCGCCTCCTTAACTGGGAATGTATTGCGTGAAATGCATGTTAAGTGTTTTATGTACTGTTGGAATGGCTGTGGATGTGTGTGTAGTCTGTATTTTTAGCCAATGGCGACATCGGAAACGAAGGCTTAGGGTGGATCTGTATGGTACCATTCTCACTATAGACGGTACCGTCTCGCCCGAAGGCTTAGGTAGCCATCAGCTTAGGTGAACCATATGATACCCATCTCGCCTTGTACCATTTTTGCCAACCCCAGATGGGACGTCACAACGTCGTCCACTTATTCCAGGTACCAATTTACAGCTAGGTGAACTGAGGCTAACACATGAAAGGAGACAAGCCCAATTTGTCTCCGCCCGGCCGGGGATTGAACCCCCGACCCCTCGTGTGTGAGACGAGAGCTCTACCTACTAGGCTACGGACTGTGTGTGTGTGTGTGTGTGTGTGTGTGTGTGTGTGTGTATGTGTATTTGGAGGGAGGGTTATAAATGTAACTGTGTACCCCAATATGCCAAAACTATACTACGCCTACAACTATCTTCTATCCGTCATCTGGTTATTCGCTAGCACTCTAATCCGGATAACCGCTAATCTCCCCCCTCCCCCCAATCCGGTTATTCGCTATCACTCAAATCCGGATAACCACTAATCTCTCCACCCCCCTCTCCAATCCGGTTATTCGCTATCACTCAAATCCGGATAACGAATAACCCCCCACCCCCCTTCCACACCGTACCCGAGTCCGGTTAACCAGGTAGCAGCGCGTCGGCCGACAGATCCCGTGTCTCGCCGCAATTCGCCTCATCCGGACTCCCCCGGACATAAATCACGTCATCTGACAACGGCCTCACGGTTCCTGTCAATCAAACCGGCGGTGGGGGGGAGGGGGGGGGGGGGAAAGAGAGGGAGAGAAAGAAAGAGAGAGAGAGAGAGGGAGGGAGAGGGAGGGGGGAGGGCTATATGGATCCGGTCCGGTTGGTATTATTACGTGTTTGGGGGGGGGGGGGGGGGGGGTTGATGGTGGTAGTGGGGGGGGGGGGGTGATGGTGGTGGTGGGGTGGGGGGGGGGTGATGGTGGTGGGGGGGTAGGGGGGGGGTGATGGTGGTGGTGGTGGGGGGGGGGGGATTTGCATGTGTTGTTGGTTGTTGAGATTTTGACTTTTTTCAATTATTTTCGTGTTTATGTTTAATTCTGGATGGTGGTGCGAGAGAGAGAGAGTGTGAGTGAGAGTGCATAAGCATTATCTATTATTAAGTGTTCGCGTATCTTCATCCATGTATTTCCACCCTTAACAATAGAACGCCCAGCTCTTCCATATTTCGCCTTCTGTCACACACACACACACACACACACACACACACACACACTCTCTCTCTCTCTCCCATCGAAGACAAATGACTTAGGTGACCACAACCCTCCCTTCGCAGCTGCTCCTCGTCACGTCCTCCTCCCATGCCACCCTTTATTACCTATGTTCTAATCCCTCTCTTCCTCTTCCTTATTCCCTCTTCTATGTTATCTTTATCCCTGCCTTGTAATTATTTTTTGGGAGGCACTCGTCACAGGGAGTTCTGCGTTTGTCTCCCTCATCCACATAAGACAAAAAAATCCGTGTATTTCCTCTCTATGGATCATTCCTGTTATTCCCTGTTTTGCTAGCTCTTCGTTCTTATTCGTTATTCCATCTTCCATGTTCGTTAGTAGATTCCCCTTTATTCTCTGTTTTATAATCTTCTTCTTCTTCTTCGTCACGTAACTCCCTCCCATTTCCCGCTACAAAGATTATATCCCTTTCCCCCTGTATCGTAATCTCTCTCTCTCTCTCTCTTCCTCTCTCTCTGTCCTCTGCTGCTGTTTAGACCTTGTTAACGTTTCCTCTTTATTATCATTTTCCATAATATACATCAACGTTCTTGTTCCTCCCCTATTTGGGATTCGATGCTCGCTGTTGTTGTTGTTCTTGTTGTATTGTTGTTGTTGTTGTATTGTTGCTGTTGTTGTATTGTTGTTGTTGTTGTATTGTTGTTGTTGTTGTTGTTGTATTGTTGTTGTTGTTGTATTGTTGTTGTTGTTGTTGTTGTATTGTTGTTGTTGTTGTATTGTTGTTGTTGTTGTATTGTTGTTGTTGTTGTATTGTTGTTGTTGTTGTTGTTGTATTGTTGTTGTTGTTGTATTGTTGTTGTTGTTGTATTGTTGTTGTTGTTGTTGTTGTATTGTTGTTGTTGTTGTATTGTTGTTGTTGTTGTATTGTTGTTGTTGTTGTTGTTGTATTGTTGTTCTTGTTGTATTGTTGTTGTTGTTGTATCTAGAAGGGGGATCTTGGGGATGTTCTTTAAGCTTTATGGAGGTCTAGGAATGAAACTAAACAATATGTATATATATTACCCTGAAGATGTCTTGAAAGAATAGACGAAATCTTGGTGTTCCATTGTTTAAATTTTCCTAGCGAGTTTTAATACACACACACACACACACACATATATATATATAGATATCGACCATTAAATAACGATTCCTCCCCCTTTAATAGATATCATGGTGGGACTGCATCATTATCTCACAGGTAAAAATAGACCACCCCTTTAAAAGCATAAACACGCTCTCCTGCCCCAGATACCCAAACCAAATAATAGGGCTATCATTATCTACACCGGTATATAAAAATAACCGGCTTTTTCTCTCTGGGTTTTATCCATTCGGCCCCATTCAGCCTACTGTTTTAAGTCATTTCTCCCCATTCAGGTATCGATTTTTTTACCTGGCGAGCGAGAGCGAGCCATCATTGTATGGAGAAATCCGGCTTCGCCGGACACATTTTTCTACCGAAAAATGTACAAATTAAGCCAGCTGTCTAAAACATAATCCAAAATATGCTGGCTAGCTATCGCTCGCCAGGTGTAAATCGACACCTGGATGAGGATAAACGTCTTAAAACAGTAGACTGAATGGGGTCAAATGGCTACTACCCAGAAAGGAAAAAAAAACAAAAAAACAAAAAAAACACCCCCCTTAAACATATCAACACGCTCTCCTCACCTAAAAACCCAAACAAAATATTGGAGCTATCATTATCTTCCACCGGTATATCAAAATAACTTCCCCGGATCCTTTTGTATCCTATGTATTTATTCAGACCCATTCCCCATTTTCCTATTTTTGTATTTTCCTATTTTTTCATTTTTTTTTTCTACTCTCTCAAATATCAGTCAGTCAAGTCAGTAGTAGCCAGCCCTTACTCCCACAAAGGGTAGGGAGGATCAGCAAGAGACTCGAGAAGGGGAAAAAGAGGTGACAGGAGAAGAACACATAAGAATATAGGTGTGACAAAAATAACTAATATGACTCTAATAGTCTACCCATTTTGTTTTCTATATGAATGGAGGAAACAAAAGGTAAACCTGCATGTAACGAGTGTTTCTTTCAAAGTTGACAGATTGAATCACTTCTTAGTTAGCGTATATCCTAACTGCCCACCAAACTTCGTGAAAATCAGTTAATAACTTTGTGAGATATCTCGCTTACAGACAGACTAAACGGGAGGCGAAAACATAAACCTCCCTCCAACTTGGTCGACAGAAGTAAATACGCTAACAGTTCCAAAAGCCTCTTCATGGGAACACAGGCAAAAATAGGAAATAATCTAGTTTGGCTGGTGAATGCAGAGCTTGGCCGAATTTGCATGCAGAGCTGATCAAAAACACGATGAGAGGCTCGGAGAAGGACGAGGATTTTTTTTTTTTTAAACCTTGGGGCCTTTGTCTCTGATCTTGGAGATATTATTTGATCTTGGGGGGGGGGGGGGGGGGAAACAACAATTTGATTGGGAGAGAAGATAGATAGATAGATTGGAGAAAGGGAGAAGATAGATAGATAGATAGATAGGAGAAAGGGAGAAGATAGATAGATAGATAGATAGATAGAGGTCTAGGAAGGAAACTAAATTGCTTATACAAAAATATATATAAATGAGCAAAGAAATACGGCCATCCCCCTTTAACCCCTTCCGTACCAGCGACGTATTTCGTATTTTATTTCAGCTACAATTTTATTTCAGCTTAGGAAGGTTAAATGGTAGATAAAAGGGTTAAGGGGAGGTTTTTAGTTGATTCCCTAGACTTCCATCAAGCTTCAAATTGCTCCCCCTAGACCCCCTTTCAAGATAAATTTGTACATTTTTCGGTAGAAAAATGTCCCGGCCAGAGGCCGGTTGCTCTTAAATTACAGGCTCGCTATCGCTCGCCAGGAAAAAAGTAGACACCTTAATGGCACGAAAGGTCTTAAAATTGACAGAAATGGGGCAAAATGTCTTAAAATGTCCAAACTACTAGGGCGAACGTCTTAAAATATCAGAAGCAATGGGGCTAAAGATAAGGGAGAAAGGGGTCCAGAAAAAAATCCCTCAAGTGGAAATCTCCCCTTGAGGCACATGCACGGGAGACCTGATTACTGCTATTTTTTTTTTTTTTTTTTTTTACTTTCGCAACAAGGCGGTATTTTTGTTGGTAAGTTTCGTTTGAAGATAATATTACACAGCGTATATCAACTTATTACAAAATATCTTGGGTCTACAGTAGTTTGGTCTCAGGGGAAATGCAGGGAATATCCTAAGATTAAAGTTTGCTTATGTCCACAGTAAATATTTGCTAGGTTGTGATGTCTGATAATAATAATAATAATAATAACAATAATAATAATAATAATAACAATAATAATAACAATAATAATAATAATAACAACAATAATAATAATAATAGCAATAATAATAATAACAATAATAATAATAATAATAATAATAACAATAATAATAACAATAATAATAATAATAATAACAATAACAATAATAATAATAACAATAATAATAATAATAATAATAACAACAATAATAATAATAATAATAACAATAATAATAATAATAATAATAATAATAACAATAATAATAATAATAATAATGACAACAATAATAATAAATAATAATAATAATAAAGGCGGGTTGCCTACCCCTATTGAAATAGGGGAGCTATCCCCCCGCCAAAGATGGCTTTCTAGGGCCTTTCCTAGCTGATGCTGAGAGGATTGGGGTCTAGTCATGTGGTGATGGGCTGGTCTATCAGAGTGAGAACTGAGCAATCTCTGCCATACCCATAGCTTACTCTGACTGTTCCTTTAACTTATATATTTTCTAGATCTCAAGTGACGGCGTCTCTTCCGTGGATTGACCTCCCAATCTACCAAGATTGGAAGCCAAAGAGTCACATTTTTCCTTTGCCCCTCAACTTTCGCTTCATAATTGCTGAGGGGCACAGGGCCCTGGGTGGGGCTTTGGTTTCCCGGGCGTTTCCGCACCCTCCTCAGCTCCCCGCCATGGAGTGGCTTCGGTCACCCAGGCTTTATTGTGGTCAGCAGGGAGGGTTCTGTGGGGGCGCTCGGTTATGGCCTTGGCCTTGCTCAGGGCCTTGGGGCTGTTCGGCCTGGCAGCTTGGGGAACAACAACAACAATAATAATAATAATAATAATAAATAATAATATCAATAACAAATATAATTTTATATTTATTCACCAACCAACTTCCAAATAAACTTAATTAATAAAGTCAAAGAAACTAATGAATACATGTGGTACTCCAAGGACTCGAACCTAGGATACTCACACCAAAATTCGCGTACTAAAATTTAGGCTATCGACCTAAAAAACGAAAACAAGAAAAATACTACCAAGCATGGAATTAAACGAACAAGCTTTCCAATCCCCAACAAATTAAACTAACAAGCTTTACAATCCCCAACAAATTAAACTAACAAGCTTTCCAATCCCCAACAAATTAAACTAACAAGCTTTCCAATCCCCCAACTAATTAAACGAACAAGCTTTCCAATCCCCCAACTAATTAAACGAACAAGCTTTCTAATCCCCCAACTAATTAAACGAACAAGCTTTCCAATCCCCCAACTAATTAAACGAACAAGCTTTCCAATCCCCAACAAATTAAACGAACAAGCTTTCCAATCCCCAACAAATTAAACGAACAAGCTTTCCAATCCCCAACAAATTAAACGAACAAGCTTTCCAATCCCCAACAAATTAAACGAACAAGCTCTCCAATCCCCAACAAATTAAACTAACAAGCTTTCCAATCCCCAACAAATTAAACTAACAAGCTTTCCAATCCTCAACAAATTAAACGAACAAGCTTTCCAATCCCCAACAAATTAAACTAACAAGCTTTCCAATCCCCAACAAATTAAACGAACAAGCTTTCCAATCCCCAACAAATTAAACGAACAAGCTTTCCAATCCCCAACAAATTAAACTAACAAGCTTTCCAATCCCCAACAAATTAAACTAACAAGCTTTCCAATCCCCAACAAATTAAACTAACAAGCTTTCCAATCCCCAACAAATTAAACTAACAAGCTTTCCAATCCCCAACAAATTAAACTAACAAGCTTTCCAATCTCCCAACTAATTAAACGAACAAGCTTTCCAATCCCCAACAAATTAAACTAACAAGCTTTCCAATCCCCAACAAATTAAACGAACAAGCTTTCCAATCCCCAACAAATTAAACTAACAAGCTTTCCAATCCCCAACAAATTAAACTAACAAGCTTTCCAATCCCCAACAAATTAAACTAACAAGCTTTCCAATCCCCAACAAATTAAACTAACAAGCTTTCCAATCCCCCAACTAATTAAACGAACAAGCTTTCCAATCCCCAACAAATTAAACTAACAAGCTTTCCAATCCCCAACAAATTAAACTAACAAGCTTTCCAATCCCCAACAAATTAAACTAACAAGCTTTCCAATCCCCAACAAATTAAACTAACAAGCTTTCCAATCCCCCAACTAATTTAACGAACAAGCTTTCCAATCCCCAACAAATTAAACTAACAAGCTTTCCAATCCCCAACAAATTAAACGAACAAGCTTTCCAATCCCCCAACTAATTAAACGAACAAGCTTTCCAATCCCCCAACAAATTAAACGAACAAGCTTTCCAATCCCCAACAAATTAAACGAACAAGCTTTCCAATCCCCAACAAATTAAACTAACAAGCTTTCCAATCCCCAACAAATTAAACTAACAAGCTTTCCAATCCCCAACAAATTAAACTAACAAGCTTTCCAATCCCCCAACTAATTAAACGAACAAGCTTTCCAATCCCAACAAATTAAACTAACAAGCTTTCCAATCCCCAACAAATTAAACTAACAAGCTTTCCAATCCCCAACAAATTAAACTAACAAGCTTTCCAATCCCCAACAAATTAAACTAACAAGCTTTCCAATCCCCAACAAATTAAACGAACAAGCTTTCCAATCCCCAACAAATTAAACTAACAAGCTTTCCAATCCCCAACAAATTAAACTAACAAGCTTTCCAATCCCCAACAAATTAAACTAACAAGCTTTCCAATCCCCAACAAATTAAACTAACAAGCTTCCCAATCCCCCAACAAATTAAACGAACAAGCTTTCCAATCCCCCAACTAATTAAACGAACAAGCTTCCCAATCCCCCAACAAATTAAACGAACAAGCTTTCCAATCCCCCAACTAATTAAACGAACAAGCTTCCCAATCCCCCAACAAATTAAATGAACAAGCTTTCCAATCCCCCAACTAATTAAACGAACAAGCTTTCCAATCCCCAACAAATTAAACGAACAAGCTTTCCAATCCCCAACTAATTAAATGAACAAGCTTTCCAATCCCCAACTAATTAAATGAACAAGCTTTCCAATCCCCCAACTAATTAAACGAACAAGCTTTCCAATCCCCCAACTAATTAAACGAACAAGCTTTCCAATCCCCCAACTAATTAAACGAACAAGCTTTCCAATCCCCAACAAATTTTCCAGGAATTTCTTACTATTAAATCAGCCATGAAAATCAGGGGTAGTCATGAAACACAAGCCAGACAACATGAAAGAAGGCTGCGTTGGCCCAAGATTAATGAGAAAATCTAAATCATTAATAAAATACATAAAGAAATAATATAATACATAAATAAATACATAAATACTGTTTATATATATATATGGTCTTAAAATCGCCAAACTAATGGGCCGAACGTTTTAAAATGTCAAAACTAGGTTTGCAAGGTATAATGAATGAGTGAATGAGAAAGAATGAGTGAACGAGTAAGAGAGTGAGTGAGTAAATGAGTAGTTATGTAGTAATAGCCTTGCTAATGGAATCTCTCTCTCTCTCTCGCTCCCTGTGTCCCTTTCCTACCCCCCACATCCCTATCAAGTTGGGAATAACTCTCTCACTCACTCTCCCTCACCCATTATCTATCTATCTATCTATCTATCTATCTATCTATCTCACTCCCTCTCCCTCTCCCATTATCTATCTATCTATCTATATATCTATCTACTTATCTGTATCTCTCACTCTCTCTCTCTCCTTCCTCCCCCCCCCCCCCTCTCCCCTCTCCCATCGCACTTGGCAATGACGGGGCCCGGCCAGGTTAATGAGAAAATTAATACAACCCACAGGTAAGGCAAGGTGTGTGTGGAGTTAGAGATACCGCCTCTAATTTAATTAACAGGTTATCATTACACCTTGCTCTCTCTCTCTCTCAAATTGGCATTGAATCTCTCTCACTTGTAGTACAGTAATAGACCTGGGGGGGGGGGGGGGGGGGAGAGGGGGAGGGGGGGGGAGGCGGAAGAGAAGAAGCAGACAGAAACACAGAAAGAAAACGAAAAAGAGGATAGAGTCACAAGGAGTTACATGGACAAATTAGTATCTCAAAGACCTTGCGATCCATTCTGGGGAAATACTCAAGGTACAAACACAGATTGTGTAGTGAAATACACTCATTACAGAATGTGCACAATATTGTGTACTCTCTTTCTGAACTGCTCTACTAAAGAACTATTTACAACTTCTGAGGGAAGTGTGTCTCAGGTAATACAGATCTTATATGTGGAAACAAATTCAATAAATACTTGTTGAAACTTTTAAATTCCAACTTTTAGCCATGGTTGCGTGTTGTTTTCATGTTGAAATTAATAATTTTGCTATAATCCACATTGTCAAACCCATTAAGTATTCTAAAAACTTCAATGAGCTGACCTCGTAGTTTGCTTGTCTCCAACGGGAAGAGATACAGAGCTCTCTACCGGTCCTCATAGCTCAGTATTTCCAATCTACGGAATAAGCTTTGTAGCCCTAGCTTGTACTCTTTCCAGTCGCTCTATATCTTTCCTGAGTGCTGGAGACGAGAATTGAAAGCATATTCCAGGAGAGAGAGAGAGTACTAGCTAAGTACTATGCATATTGAATCCTATAATACTACCCAAAATTACTTCTGGAGAGATAATCAGATAACTTCGTACGGAAGGCAAAAATGCCCTCAGAAAGAGAAAAGATAGACAAGAAGCTCTGTAACAACCAACTTGCCATAACCTTCAATTATATAACTGTGTTGGTGGTGTCATGGTTTAGGTGCTTATGTTTTGGGTGTTGTGCCCCGAGTTCGAATCCCGGAAGGACCATATGCTTTATTAGTTTATTCAAGTACATTGGGTTTGTAATTGATGATTAATGTTAAGAACGGGGTGTTACTTATTGTGTGTATATATATATAAAGTGCCATTCTACAAGGGTTTGTGGTATTTTGCGAGTTTTAGTGAGGCTGGCTGTTTTATCCCAGTTTATATAAGGTTTGATAAAGGGGAATTGGGCCTGATTGAAATAGGGGAATGAATAGGGCTTCATCAAATCAATTCAGGCTTATAGGGGCCGGGGGTTCAGCAGGGCTTTATAAGAGCTAAGTGAATTTAAGTGATTATATATATTATTTTATTTTATTAGGAGAGCATAGTGAATTGATGGAGTTTTATTTGTTGTATAGATTTACAAGAGGTAAGTGAATTTAATAAAAAAAAAAAATATAAAAAAAAATATGAAAAGTGGGGATTGGGCCTGAGCATATAGATAGATAGTGAATTTAAGAGAATATATTATTTTGTATATAATTCATATTTTATATATACGGTATATATTTATATATATTTTATATACCGGTAG
>JBAKBP010020017.1:0-43427 GCA_037953745.1 Lithodes maja
GTTTAATTTTACGTAAACCTGGAACGTCCTCTCACTTAACCTGTTTCAATCCCTATATACTACAATGGAATTGTAATGGTCCTCTCATCTAGAGTCCATCTAGGTGAGATCCAGCGTTTACTCTGTGTCTATAATCCAATGTGTATTTGTTTACAACACATTGGAAATTATAATAAATCCATCACCAACTACCACCTTGCATGCTGTTCTCTATCCCCTGATGGAGAATATGGCACAGCAAGTTATGTCCATCATCGAGTAACTTTTGACTTGTTTCCCATTCGTACAAGTTTCCTACAGCACTCTATCCTTACTCTTCATATCCCCGATGGTGACTGTTACCATTTGCAATATCTATAACCAACCTGCTTACAATTATGACCTTTCCTTGCTTTCTCAGTTTTTCTCTACACTAACCTCTCCCATCTTACTGTTGGGTGACTTTAATGCCCATAGCCCTATATGGGACCCTACTTCCTCCAATCCTGATACAGCCGGTTCGCAAATTGAACATTTGCTTCTGAACCATGACCTTTGCTGCCTTAATGAGGCCGACTCACACACTTACTTTTCTGCTTCCCATCATACTTATTCCTCTGTTGATGTCACTCTGTGCTCCACAGCAATTGTTGATAAGTTCGAGTGGCGGGTCTGTGTTGATACGTTCTCAAGCGATCACTTTCCTGTCATCCTGTCTTACTTGCAATTCCGTCCATGTCCTTCGCTCCCTCGCTATAACTTCCACAAAGCTGACTGGGGACGCATATGTCCCTCCACACCAGACAAATCCCACCTTTTAATCCCTTAAGGGATCCTGATGAAACACATTCATTCCTCGTTAATTTTTTTTACTAATGCAGCTACTAAGTCTATACCCCAGACGACTTCTTCCCCCCTACGTCGTCGAGTCCCCTGGTGGGACAGCACCTTATCCACTCTTGCTAAAAGTAAACATGAATTAGGCCGCCGCCTCGATAGTCTCAATAAACGTTACAATTCTTTATGTTCACGCTTACCTTTACGTGATGATCTTCTATGCCATATTCCATCTCGTTATTGATGGATATATGTGCCATCAAACCTCACTACAATCGACTATCAGCTAAATTCCGTCGAGAAGTCATCCGTAGTAGATCCGAATCCTGGAAAACTTATGTCTCCACCATTTCCCCGTCTACCCCGATATCATGCGTTTGGCATAAATTCAGGAATATTAACAGCCTTCACATTGCCCCTCCGCGCCATGCTTTGGTACACGGTGGCCGTACTGTTCACGATCCCCTTGAGATATCGAACCTCTTGGGTCAACATCTTGCCCATGTCAGCAGTAATGAGAGGTTAGACGATAATTTCCGCCGCCATAAACTTGAAATGGAGTCGATCCCCCTCAACTTCTCTTCACCAGACACCTTTGATTATAATGCATGCTTTACTATGGATGAATTTGAACATGCACTCTCCAATTGTCCTAACTCCGCTCCTGGCCAAGATAACATAAGTTTTGCCTTACTCACTAACTTAGCCCCCCTTGCTAAATCCTACCTCTTGCAATTTTATAATCAGGTGTGGATCCGTCATCAATTTCCTTCCTCATGGAAACATGCTATTGTCGTCCCAATTGCAAAACCTGGAAAAGACCCGAGCTTGCCCTCGAGTTATAGACCAATATCCCTCACCAGTTGTCTTTGTAAATTAATGGAGAAATTGGTCAATACTAGACTCACTTGGTTCCTCCGTCAAAACACTATTCTCACTCCGCCCCAATTTGGCTCTCAGAAAGATCGATCTACTCTGGACTCGCTTACGTTATTAGAATCTCATATCAAGCGTGGCTTTGAAAGTAAGTCCATCATCGTCGCCGTTTTCTTTGACATCCAGAAGGCATATGATACCACGTGGCGGCGTCCCATCCTGCAACTACTTCATGATAGTGGTGCCCGTGGCCATCTACCTTTTTTTATTTCCAACTTTCTTTCTGATCGAACATTCCAGACTCGAGTGGAGGGAATTCTTTCTAATGTCTTTCCACTCGTCAATGGTGTTCCCCAGGGCAGCGTTCTCAGCAGCAAACTTTTTGCCGCGGCCATAAATAAAGTCATTCAACAATTGCTGCCGGAAGTCCATGGCAGCCTGTACGTTGATGATTTTACCATCTATTGCACTGCCCGTACCCTCAGACATGCTCAACGTATACTCAACATCTCCATCCAACGGGTGATCGCCTGGGCATCTTCAGTTGGCTTTCAGTTTTCGGCTGAGAAAACTAAGGCAATAGTCTTGTATCGAGACAAACGCTGGCTCCGTGGCCAGTCAATATCGCTTCGAATGGGACCCTCTCAGATTTCTTTCTATCCCAGTGTTAAATTCTTAGGCGTAATCTTTGACCAACATCTCAACTGGAGAGACCATGTTCAGTATACTAAAGGTAAAGGCCTTTGTGCTCTCAACCTCCTCAGAAAACTATCCCATACCACTTGGGGTGCCAGACGTACCACTATGTTGATGCTCTACAAGGCGGTGGTTCTTTCCATCCTCGACTACGGCTGCCCCATTTATGGGTCTGCCTCTGCTTCCGTTTTGCAGATGTTGGACCCTGTTCATACGCAGGGTATGCGTCTCTGTACTGGAGCTTTCCGTTCCTCCCCAAATACCTCCGTCTTAGCTGAGAGTGGCGAGCCCCCGCTCTCCCTCCATCGTGATTTAGTTACTATGCGCCGTGCATTAAAAATTAAACATAGTGACTCTCCCACTAATTCCCTTTTCAGTGATATCTTCATTCCCGATCCGTGTCCATCTTCCCCCTCCTTTCCAATTCGTGCTACAATTCTCCTCAACTCTCTTGACTTTCACATTGCTGTTTCGCCGCCTGTTGTCTCCCCTTCCCCCCCATGGGTTATCTCTCTCCCCAATGTTTGCACTCACCTCTCCTTCCTCTCTAAAAGATATCCTTTTGTCCCTAGCCATCACTGCCAACACGCACTCGAACACATACGTCGTAAAGGCCCCCATTTTGCCATCTTCACTGACGGGTCTAAGACTGACTCTGGGGTGGGCCTCGCTGTTGTGTCGTCTACTAAGCTCCTTCAGTTTTCTCTCCCGCCCCAAGCCTCTATCGTTACTGCTGAACTTTTAGCTATCCAATCTGCTATTGACATTATACGTGACACCCCTCAACAGCCCTTTATAATTTACAGTGACTCTCGTAGTGCCCTCGAAGCGCTCCGTGCTTATTCGTCCTCCCACGTAATAGTTTTAGCCATAAAACACGCTCTCCACGAGATGAGCCTACGTGGATTCCAGGTCCAGTTATGTTGGATTCCTGCTCACATTGGTGTCCGTGGCAATGAAGACGCCGATGCTGCGGCTAAGAATGCTATTTTAATGATCCCTCGCCAGCCCCACCTTCCGTTAGGTGATTGGCTGTCCTTACTCAAGCCTTCTATTCTTTGCACGTGGCAATCTCATTGGGATGCTCTACCCTGCAATAATAAACTCTGTGCAATCAAACCTTCTGTCCGTCCTTGGCCCTCGTCTTCCCGCTCTCACAGGTGTGAGGAAGTTTTACTAACTAGACTTAGGATAGGCCATTCCCGGCTGACTCACGGTTATTTGATGTCCACTCCCCGCACTCCGCCCCCTACCTGCTCCTCCTGTCATTCCCCTCTAACTGTTCGCCATGTTTTTGACTGCCCAGATACTGCCCGTCTGCGTACGGTTTGTTTTGGTACTAAATCATTCACTGACCTTTTATCCGATTCTCCGTCATTTTCCTTCCCCCCTATCGTCCGTTTTTTGCGTCGCCTTAAGCTCCTTTCAGTAATCTGATCCAATCCTTCGGGCCAGACCTATGAGAGTTCCGTATGGAGCTCAGTGGTCTGGTTAATCTGCTCTACATAACTAACTAACCACAACTACCACCACCACCACAACTACCACCACCACAACTACCACCACCACCACAACTACCACCACCACCACAACTACCACCACAACTACCACCACAAATACCACAACTACCACCACAAATACCACCACCACCACAACTACCACCACCACCACCACCACCACAACTACCACCACCACCACCACAACTACCACCACCACAACTACTACTACCACCACAACTACCACCACCACAACTACTACCACCACCACAACTACCACCACCACCACAACTACCACCACCACCACAACTACCACCACCACCACAATTACCACAACTACTACCACCACCACCACAACTACCACCACCACCACAACTACCACAACTACTACCACCACCACCACAACTACCACCACCACCACAAATACCACCACCACCACAACTACCACCACCACCACCACAACTACCACCACCACTACAACTACCACCACCACCACAACTACCACCACCACCACAACTACCACCACCACTACAACTACCACCACCACCACAACTACCATCACCACCACCACCACCACCACCACCACCACCACAACTACCACCACCACTACAACTACCACCACCACCACAACTACCACCACCACCACAACTACCACCACCACCACAACTACCACCACCACAACTACCACCACCACAACTACCACCACCACCACCACAAATACCACCACAACTACCACCACCACAACTACCACCACCACAACTACCACCACCACAACTACCACCACCACCACAACTACCACCACCACAACTACCACCACCACCACAACTACCACCACCACCACAACTACCACCACCACAACTACTACCACCACCACAACTACCACCACCACAACTACTACCACCACCACAAATACCACCACCACCACAACTACCACCACCACCACAACTACCACCACCACAACTACTACCACCACCTCCACAAATACCCTTATAAAAACACTAAAGTAACTATTGGTCTATAAATTTGGAATGACTTTGCAATTAAGGCTGAGTGTATAGAACCTAGGTTTTTATGATCTCTCTCTCGCTCTCGCTCTCGCTCTCAAAGATACACAAATACCCCTCCTCTCTCTCTCTCTCTCTCTCTCTCTCTCTCTCTCTCTCTCTCTCTCTCTCTCTCTCTCTCTCTCTCTCTCTCTCTCAATATTAACCCTTTCATTACCGTTGACATTCTTTCTACTATATTTTAGCTACTATTAAGCAACTTTATTGAGCTTAGGAGGGACACAGGATGTTTTAAGCAGTTTTAGTCATAGGATGAAGGAAAGATTGCTTGAGGAAGAGAATTCCAGAGTTCACTTGTTGAGTAGAAGAAAGACTGAGAAAGTATGCCAATTCTTGGGTTGGAGAGTTGGACAGAATAGGAGTGGGACTGTGTTGAAAGGTGGGTGCCTCACACTCATTGCAAGGGAGGGGGTATGCACTGAGAGAGCTCTGAAGAACACTGATTGTTGTAATTGCGATAGAAGAGTGAAAGAGATGCAACATTAAGGTGTGTAGAAAGAGATTGTAGGGAACTAGTAAGAGGAAGTGAGTTGATGAGGCAAAATGTTTTTTACTCTAATTTTTCGAGAAGTGCGGTATGAGTCGAACCTCCCCACACATGTGAACAATATTCGATACATGGGCGCACTGTAAGCCTATGTAGAGCAAGAAGCTGTGCGGGGGTGAAGAACTCGCAGAGATGGTTCAGCACACCTAACTTTTGGGAAGCTGTTTTAGCAAGAGTGGTAATATGATCTTTCCAAGAAATGTTGGATGAAAATGATACACCAAGAATATTGAGAGAAGATGAAGGGTTAAGTTGTGTATTGTTGAAGACAGTCTTGTGGAAGATTGCGACGGTTAGATAGAGGGAGAAATTGGGTCTTGGAGGCATTGAAAGTAACAAGATTTTCCCTGCCCCAATCAGAAATAATTGATAGATCAGAAGATAGGTGTTCTATGTCCTCATCACGTTTGTTTTGGAGTGCTTGCATGCTGGGTTGATGTGAAAAAGTAGTTGAATAGTGTAAGGTAGAGTCATCAGCATATGAGTGGATGGAACTAGAGGTACAGTTGAAGAGATCATTAACCTCTGAAGTGCGCATGGGGGTAATTGAAAACGTCCCCCTGTGCTGACGTATTTGAGGTGTTTCCGTCACTAAAATATTCATTGTACCATTAATAGCATTAATAATTATCCATATGCGCCTATTATGGGTTGATTATAAAGGTATTAACCTGAAACAACAATAAAACGAGTGAAAACAGCGTTTGGATGGTCAAAATCGGAGATATAGCCCGCGAGTTGTATAATGTATGGGTGAGGCAAACTGCTATCCCGGCAATTTCCCCCAAGGCCACTGAGACACAGTCGATCGATACTCTCTCTCTCTCTCTTGCACTCGCTTGCTATCAGTGATGACAACACCCTGCTTGCAACTCGCTAATGTTAGCACGAAAATATACCTCAGAATAAGGGAATAATAGGGAAAATAGGTGATAACTGAAGGAGAGGAGGAAAGTGGGGAAGGAGGGGAGGTAGAGGACTGAGATTTTGCATGGCCCAGGGGCCAAAAATAAAAAAAAATTAAAATTAAAAAAAAAATTAAAATTTCGATGTCAAAAGTTGATTTTTGATTTTACTTACTCACAAGAGTCTTCCCGCAGTCCGCCGGGGGAACTCTTAAGAGTCTCCCCGCAGCTCCCGGGTTAATGAATATTAGAAAGAGAATTGGAGGTAGGACAGAACCCTGAGGAACACCGGAGTTGTTAGGTTGAGGAAGGGAGGTGATGGCAGTCCACAACCGCAGCTATGGAGTGGTCTGAAAGGAAATTAGAGACAAAGGTACAAATAGAGGGATAGAAACCGAAGGAGGGTAGTTTGGAAATTAGAATTTGTGCCAGACTCTATCAAAGACCATCGATATGTCTAGCGCAATAGAGAAAGTCTGACCGAGGTTCCCAAAGGAGGATGACCAAGAGTTAGTAAGATAAGAAAGAAGATCACCAGTAGAGCGGCCCTTAACCCTCGTCTAGCAGGGGGTTTTGGGCTATTTTGGGCATATTCAGGCCCTCCTGAATGATCAATCTAGTATCTGCATGAAAAGAAATGTATTCAACAAAAAACTAGGCACTACAAGCTTCAAAATGAGAGCACAACGAGCTACGTAGCACTCGTCGTTTTCATGCAGTGGTACCACTAACATGGGAGTTTAGCGTATAGTGGCATATTTTTTCCAGCTACGCTCACTACTGGCTACTCTGCCGGCCTCTCAAGAACAGAGGGAGCGTGAGTCAGTGGGCGGCGGTAAACCCTGGGTGTCGGAGGTGTGGCCTGCTGCGCTCCCGGCCATTTGCACTCGATTTTAACCCTTTAAAAGCCTTAATAATGCTCCTAACTTGCTGCTTTTTAGATACGGACTTAAGTCGGGCCCCGCTCTTTAACCCGGGAGCTGCGGGAAGACTCTTAAGAGTTCCCCCGGCGGACTGCGGGAAGACTCTCTGGAGTAAGTAAAACTAAAAATCAACTTTTTACATCGAAAAAAATATTTTTTTTTTATTTTTATTTTTTTATTTTTTTATTTTTTTTTGGCCCCTGGGCCATGCAAAATCTCAGTCCTCTACCTCCCCTCCTTCCCCACTTTCCTCCTATTCCTCAGTTATCACCTATTTTCCCTATTATTCCCTTATTCTGAGGTATATTTCCGTGCTAACATTAGCGAGTTGCAAGCAGGGTGTTGTCATCACTGATGGCCATCGAGTGCAAGAGAGAGAGAGAGAGTATCGATCGACTGTGTCGCAGTGGCCTTGGGGAAAATTGGCGGGAAGCTAGCTTGCCTCACCCATACATTATACAACTCGCGGGCTATATCTCCGATTTTGACCATCCAAACGCTGTTTTCACTCGTTTTATTGTTGTTTCAGGTTAATACCTTTATAATCAACCCATAATAGGCGCATATGGATAATTATTAATGCTATTAATGGTACAATGAATATTTTAGTGACGAAAAACCTCAAATACGTCAGCACAGGGGGACGTTTTCATTTACCCCCGTGCGCACTTCAGAGGTTAAGTGTTAAGGAAACAATACTGGCGATCTGAGAGTAGACTATGGGAAGATAAATGCTTAAGATGTTTGAATTAAGGATCGTTTCAAGAAATTAGAGCAATTGGACGATAGTTGGAGGGTTGAGAGCAGTCACTCTTCTTTGGGACAGGTTGAGTGAGAGCAAACTTTCAGCAAAGAAGGAAAGAGGTCAGAGGAAAGGCAGAGACAAAAGAGTTTGCCTAGGCAGGGAGTTAGCGCGGAAGCACAGTTTTTGAGTACAATAGGGGGAACACCATCCGGTCCGTACTCCTCCTTTGAAATTAAGCCCAGAGAGGACAGAAAGTACATCCTTAGAAGAGATTATGATGTTAGGCATAAGTAAGTGAGAGGTGGGTGGAGAGGGAGGAATCGCACCGGAATCATCCAAGGTGGAGTTTTTTGGCGAAAGTTTGAGTGAAGAGTTTAGCTTTGGAAGACGTGACGGTACCTCAGTAATGCGTTCAGCACTCTCCGAGGGTCCCCGGCCACATAAGCAAAAGTCCTTCCATGAAAACTCAAAGAAGTACTGCCGAAAAGTCCCCCCGTCGGCAGCACCAAAATGCCACAAGCGCCGCCGGTTGGGGGGTCAGAAGGCCGTACTGGAGAGATAGGAAAGGTAACAGCATAGACTACAGTAGATCTGGACTGAACATGAAAATGGAACTTTGCAGGAAGGGACCCAAAATCGGAAAACGAACCCCCAAGTTTGAACCTTGAAACCGCAAAAATGTGATATTTTCGCAGGTTCAAAGTTCGAACTTGGGGGTTCGTTCTCCGATTTGGGGTCCCTTACTGCAAAGTTCCATTTTGGTGTCCAGTCTAGATCTACTGTAGTCTATGGTAACAGATATAAGGTTGTTTTCGGATGAGCCCAACGGATAGAAAAGATTTATACAGTATAAGCAGAAGGATTAGTGGTTAGAAATAGGTCAGGAATGTTGGGCCAATCTCCAAGGTGGTCCGGGATACGGGTGGGTTGCTGGACTAACCTAACTGCTCCTAGGTCATTTAGGATAGAAAAGATGTAGGCTTGTTCACCAGGTTGTTCAGTGGAAACAGAGGAGAGCCATTGGCGGTGGTGAACGTTGAAATCTCCTAAGATGGAGATTTCAGAGAAGGGAGAGATGGATAGAATGTGTTCCACTTTAGAAGTTAGATAGTCAGAGGATTTTTTATACAGTCAGTAGAATTAGGGGAGAGATAAACAACGCAGATATATTTAGTGAGAGAGTGACAAGATAGCTTAAGGGGAGATGGGCCGGTTTTCTGGACCACTTTCTCCCTCATGTTTAGACCCTTTAGTTTTCAGATGTTAATATGTTTGCCCCATTAGTTAGTCGATTTTAAGACTTTTCGCCCCATTTCTTCGTCAATATTTAGACCTTTCGTGCTATTTAGGTGTCAATCGAACAATAGTGAGCCTGTAATGTTGGAAGAATCGGAAAATTTTCTACCGAAAAATTTACAAATTAATCCAGAAGGGGGATCTAATGGATGTTTTTATTAAATTTGATGGAAGTCTAGGGAGGAAACTAGAAAAATAATGAATACATGCAAAAATCGATCAAAAAGTGAACCATCCCCCCTTAACCCGGGAACTGCCGGGAGACTCTTAAGAGTTCCCCCGGCGGACTGCGGGAAGACTCTTAAGAGTCGGAGAAAACAAAAATTGACTTTAACCCTCCAGCCCCGGCTATGTATTATATATATATTCCTCGAAACCCGGGTGTTTTGGCCGAAAAACTTCTAGGCTAGGCTACCGTATAATTATGTGTTAATCTGACTGCTTTCCGCATTCCCGCGCATCCCCAAGCGTAGCTGTGTTATTTACCTGTAGAATGGCATTAAGTAGAG
The DNA here is from genome assembly GCA_037953745.1 of Lithodes maja. Lineage (NCBI taxonomy): Eukaryota > Metazoa > Arthropoda > Malacostraca > Decapoda > Lithodidae > Lithodes > Lithodes maja. The sequence goes on from JBAKBP010020017.1 coordinate 9,874, forward strand.
CTCTCTAAGTCAACTGGTTGAGTTGTGATGATGATTTCATTGGAGATAACTTTATGGCCAAAACAGCCACTTTACACTACTTTTCGATACTTAACAACAACATACAGGCACACACGAACAAGCGACGCTCTCCTTCTTGTGGCCGGAGATGCGGGGCGTCGGTCCAGCCGGCTGTTGTTTACATGCGTCGGACCGACGCCTCGCACACGAAGCTCACAGACTTTCAACCACTGGGCGTTCAAGAGCCCTTCCGTGGTGAGAGGGTTAAACATCGAAAAAAAAACAAAAAAATTGCCCCTGGGCCATGCAAAATATCACTCCTCTACCTCCCCTCCTTCCCCACTTTCCTCCCCTCCTTCAGTTATCACCTATTTTCCCTGTTATTCCCTTATTCTGAGGTATATTTTCGTGCTAACATTAGCGAGTTACAAGCAGGGCATTGTCAGCACTGTTAGCAAGCGAGTGCAAGAGAGAGAGAGAGAGTATCGATCGACTGTGTCTCAGTGGCCTTGGGGGAAATTGGCGGGAAAGCAGGTTGCCTCACCCATACATTATATAACTCGCGGCCTGTATTTCCGATTTTGACCATCCAAACGCTGTTTTCACTCGTTTTATTGTTGTTTCAGGTTAATACCTTTATAATCAACCCATAATAGACACGTATGGATAAGTATTAATGCTATTTATGGTAAAATTAATATTTTAGTGATGGAAACAGCTCAAATACGTCAGCACAGGCGGACGTTTCTAATTACCCCCATGCGCACTTCTTAGGTTAAGCCAGATAGTTGAGAATTCAGAATAGTCAAAGTTGGGAACACGAGAGCAAGAAAGATTGTTGCGTACATACACGCAACATCCACCTTTGGCTTTGAATTGAGGATAGAGATAGTAGGAGGATACAGAGAAGGGTTTGCTGTCAGTAGCCCCAGACAACTGAGTTTCGGTGAGAAAGAGAAGATCAGGGTTGGCAGAGGAGATGTGGTGTTGTAGGAATAGGTTTTTACACCATACCCGAAAGAGGATTTATGGAGCTCCGATCTTACTCTCAACCATCTTAACGATTTTACCAACACACCTAAACTTCCCAGAAACTGGGTGTGCTCAACCGCCTCAAGGGGTTCTTTACCCCTGTGCAGCTTATTGCTCTGTACAGGGGCACAGTGCGTCCTTGTATTGAGTATTGTTCACATGTGTGGGGAGGATCCTCTCACACCGCACTCCTAGATAAAGTAGAAAGGAAAGCCTTTCGTATCATTAACTCCCGTCCACTCACCAACTCTCTGCAATCTCTCTCTCTTCAATTATCTCTCTCTCTTCTCTATCCAACGTAACACCGATATTAAAAAAAGGCAGCAAATCCCTACCCAGTAACTATCGTCCAATTAGCTTAACCTCAGTTGTATGTAAAATGCTAGAAACGGTCATAAGAGACAGACTCGTAAATCACTTAGAGGAAAATAACATACTTAAAGATACTCAACAAGTCTTTCGTAAAAAACGTTCCTGTTTAACAAACCTCTTAGACTTCTTCCACGATATCTTCAACCTCTACGATGAGAGTAAAGCTGTAGATATTATATACCTTGATTTTCAAAAGGCCTTTGACAAAGTTCTCCACAAACGTTTACTGCTAAAACTAAAAGCGCATGGAATACAAGACGGTGTGTTGAAATGGATAGAAAATTGGCTCAGCGACAGAAAGCAAAGAGTAGTCATAAACGGTAAGGCATCTAAATGGACCAATGTAAGTAGCGAGGTACCCCAGGGATCGGTACTAGGATCAATTCTCTTTCTAATTTACATCAACGACATAGATGAGGTTCTCACCTGTACAATCTCAAAATTTGCTGACGATACAAAAATTGCAAATAGTGTACTCTCAAAAGAACAAGTTGACGATATGCAACACAATCTAGATAAATTGTCTTGTTGGGCCCAAATTTGGCAAATGAGTTTCAATGCGGATATATGTAAAGTACTACATATTGGATACCTAAATGAGAAAGCAAACTATTCGATGAATGGCACTCAGCTTAAGAATGTAAACAGAGAAACTGATCTGGGAGTAACAATATCGAGTAACCTAAAACCGAGTCAACAATGTTCAGAAGTTGTTAAGAAGGCAAACAAAATAATTGGCTTTATAGGCAGGTCATTTCAGCATAAATCCAAAGAAGATATCCTAACCCTTTACAATTCCTTAGTCCGCCCTCTTCTGGAATACTGCGTTCAATCCTGGTGCCCTTATTACCAAAAAGATATAAACAAGCTAGAACGAGTTCAACGTAGAGTTACCAAAATGATACCTAGCCTAAAGAACAAACCATACGAAGAGCGTCTTAGAGAATTAAATTTATTTCCTTTAACCCAGCGCAGATTAAGAGGTGACTTAATTCAAGTGTTCAAAATCATCAAAGGCATCGACAATATGAACTGTAGTAAGTACTTCACTATCGACCAATCTAATTGCACGCGGGGAAACGGTTGCAAAATTATTGGTAATTCTTTTAACTCACACGAATCTAAGAATTTCTTCTTCAATCGAGTTGTCAACTTGTGGAATGGACTTCCTTGAGACGTTATAGACTGCATCACCGTTGATTCATTTAAACTCCGCCTAGACAAATATCTCGCATCAAACCCGCGACTGACTGCGTTTGTAAATGAATAACTTTATTTTATCCCCCCCTCAGTTACTAACCCATCTGTCCCCTACTAACTTCCTAATCCTGCCACGGACATTAGTTCCAGGGCAGTAATTCCCTTTCCAATGTTCCCTTACCCACTCTAAACCACTGTTTAGACACTTGATCCTCAGTGTTTGGGAGGACAAGCAGCCTAGAAGGGTCACTAGACCTGTTGTTGCTTGATTTCCTTTGTACTCCTTTGTACTTTGTACTTTTCGCCGTAATGTTGCATCTCTCTCGCTATTCTATCGCTACTATAATAATCAGTGTTCCTCGGAGCTTTCCCAGTGTATACCACCTCCTCTATGTAGGGTACGTAGTACCCGCCTTGCAACACAATCCCACCCTACTCTGTGCAACTCTCCAACCCAAGAGCGAAATGCTATTCTCAGACTTTCTTCTATTCAACTGCTGAGCTCTGGAACTCTCTTCCAGAATCAGTCTTTCCCTCTTCCCTCTTATTATGACTTAAATTAGTTAAATTGCTTCAAACTCCGTGTGTCCAGGCATTTTAGCTCGAACGTCCCTTGATTTCGGCCCTGTCACTCTTTGAAATCAGGGGGAGGCACTCCCTGCAGGCAGTTATGCCTTTTGTCTCCCTCATTCACATAGAAAAAAAAATATATATAAGTTGCTGAAATAGCCTCCCGAACATATGCCCTGGCCGAGAATTGAACCCGGGACCCTTGGGCTATGAGGCAAAGACTGCCAGTTAGACCAAGAAAGATATCTCACTTGGCCTGGTTGGCTCAAGTTATTTCTGCATCTGGTTCTGTTTAAGTTAACCTATTTTCACTGACTTTACAGTGTTCAACTGAGTGAAAGTTAGAGGAAAGGCCACGAATATTGCAGAAATTGATAGTCAGAGTAAAAGGGGGTGGTCCAGAGCATTTTGGGGAGTCGTTGCCAGGGGTCAGTCCAATGAGGGCATTTCTGGTCCCCTCCCCCCTGTCCCCCCCTTGGGGACTCCGAGGCGGGTCGTACTTCCGTCAATTGTTTTCTTTAACCCGGGAGCTGCCGGAAGACTCTTAAGAGTTCCCCCGGCGGACTGCGGGAAGACTCTCCTGAGTAAGTAAAATTAAAAATCAACTTTTGACATCGAAAAAAAAAAATATATATTTTTATTTTTTTATTTTTTTATTTTTTTTTGGCCCCTGGGCCATGCAAAATCTCAGTCCTCTACCTCCCCTCCTTCCCCACTTTCCTCCTATCCCTCAGTTATCACCTATTTTCCCTATTATTCCCTTATTCTGAGGTATATTTTCGTGCTAACATTAGCGAGTTGCAAGCAGGGTGTTGTCATCACTGATAGCAATCGAGTGCAAGAGAGAGAGAGAGAGTATCGATCGACTGTGTCGCAGTGGCCTTGGGGAAAATTGGCGGGAAGGTAGCTTGCCTCACCCATACATTATACAACTCCCGGGCTATATCTCCGATTTTGACCATCCAAACGCTGTTTTCACTCGTTTTATTGTTGTTTCAGGTTAATACCTTTATAATCAACCCATAATAGGCGCATATGGATAATTATTAATGCTATTAATGGTACAATGAATATTTTAGTGACGAAAAACCTCAAATACGTCAGCACAGGGGGAGGTTTTCAATTACCCCCGTGCGCACTTCAGAGGTTAAGTGGGGTTGGTTGATTTTTCCGGCCCCCCCTTCTCCCTCATGTTTAACCCCATTAGTTTTCAGATTTTAAGACGTTCGGCCCATGAGTTTGGCGATTTTAGGACCTTTCACCAGATTTTGTTGTCAATATTAAGACTTTTCGTACAATTTGCAAGCCAACAACGTCAGACAATGATGTTATCACAGCGAGAGGCGAGACTGGAGTGAAGCCCTGCAGCAGTGGTGAGAGTCGAGCTAGGGGCCTCGCGTGGCGAGGAAGGGCTCCAGGCGTCGCAAGAATACTTAATTATCTCAGGCAGCCTGTGCTCTCATTAACAACAAAAGTAATCAAATTAAGCATAAAACAACATTGTGTAAACTTATGATAAACGAAATCAATTGCCCAAAGGCTAAACAAAAGAGGTAATTACACTCGAGGCAACAAAGGCAATGTGTTGCACAGAGAGGCGCCAACCTGACAAGGAGGCTCACGTGGTAATAAGAAAGAAAGAAAGCAAACTAGCCTCTCACAGGGCTAGGTGAATTATTATAACACACATACAACTGAACTGGGGTTTTATAAGTTCAGGGGAATGTGACAATATATATATATATATATATATATATATATATATATATATATATACAGTATATACTGTATATATTTAAGCAGATATATATTACATGTTAGATTCAGTAATTGTGATTACAACTCTCATATAATTTTAAGGTGGTTTACTTGCAATAAATCGTATTTTTATGCGGGTGACTGTACATTCTATGAGGGTATTCATTGTAATTTCCTGGTTTGAGTTTTCCTGAGTCAAATCTTCCTCACGCTCCTTTTAAACTCGCTGGCACCTTTGAGCACCAGGGACTGTACACGTGAATCGAATCGGAAGTTAAGATCACATGTTAGGGGTGTGCAGTGAGGTGTGTAGTGAAGGTAGGAGAGAATGTTTTGACTAACACTTAAGTCGGTATCATACGAACGATTTTCACTCAACATTTATCCTCAACACTGGTCTGGCAGCTTATGAGGTCAACATTTGTAATATTTCTGTTAGCTAAATTCATCTACCATCAGTCTAGTTTCCGATACCAGTGCAAAATATTTCAGAAATGTTGCCAGAAAAAATGTTGGCTGTCGCATGTTGACTATACAAGCTCTCGTGTGATACCGGCATTAGACACGAGCTATGGGGACGACCACAACCCTGCGAGATTCCCTCCAAACTTAGGGAATTATCTTTGTAATATTTAAATCTACATTTGTTTGAATAAATAAACGTGGCTTGGATACAGAGAATCCTTTGCCTAAATCAGAGGTTATAGGAATGGTGGCGGTGTCTTCTATCAATTTATTTTTTGTATTTTTTGTTCTTCTATGTGAATGAGGGAGACAAGAGGCATCAGCGAGTGCCTCCCCCAGATTTCAAAGAGTGACAGGGCCGAAATCAAGGGACGTTCGAGCTAAAATGCCTGGACACACGGAGTTTGAAGCAATTTAAGTCATAGGAAGAGGGAAAGACTGATTCTGGGAGAGAGTTCCAGAGCTTAGCAGTTGAATAGAAGAAAGTCTTATATTTATCTACCTATCTACGAGAGAGCAGAGCATAGCAGGACGCAGAGAGACTACAGTATATACTTCAATCAAACCAAATCTATAAACCCATAAGGGAACACCTATCAAACGGTTAAGGGGAGCTATTTAGTTTGTTCCCTACGTTTTCATCAAGCTTAAAATTACACCCCCTAGACCCCCTTTCAAGATAAATTTGTAAATTTTTCGGTAGAAAAATGTCCCGGCCGGAGGCCGGTTGCTCTTAAATTACAGGCTCGCTATCGCTCGCCAGGAAAAAATTGACACCTTAATGGCACGAAAGGTCTTGAAATTGACAGAAATGGGGCAAAATGTCTTAAATTGTCAAAAATGCTAGGGCGAACGTCTTAAAATCTCAAAAGCAATGGGGCTAACCATGAGGGAGAAAGGGTGTTATGCCCTGTTTTTCTACAGGTTTAACTTGGGTAATGTGAGTTCTAATTGACTGGGTATATAAGGCTGCATGCACAATACAAGGTATGAGGAATAGAGAACACAAAAGAAACACACGGTAACAAGACACACGATCACGTTTATTGGTATACCACTGCAGAATACTCGTGCAAGACAATATAATAGAATTGAACAACACTAGCATAAGTGGATCTGGATGGAGCCTAGTCTCCCACTTCCAACGTTCAGGTATTAATCTTCTGATCACTGGCTTTGATTTAACAGGTTTATATACCGAAGACCATCAATGTTACTTATAGATTCATATTCACTGTTAGATTTATTACTGGTAGCTCTGGTGCACAAGTAGTAGTTCACAGACTAGATTAGACACACGTATTTTAGAGCACGGGAATTCTAGTAACCTCAGGGGGTACTGATCTAAGTTTTATATTCTTGTCTCAGAAATACATAGAACGCAAATCAGTGGGCGAACCTTCAGATATCACTAGGGTTTCCTTCTAGGTAATAATATCTGGGCATATGGTTGATTACGAGAGTTAGTATCGCCTGTTAAATAATGAACACTGATACGCTTAGCACTTCCTAATTGAATGGTTATATGAATTATACTGGGGCAAAGAGATAGCCACTTCGTAGAAATATTAATTAGTGAATCTCTAAACAGCACAGTAATATGTAGTACTGCTAAAGGGAATCTTGGGTAGTATCTGATGGGTCTGGTCCTGGTTATCTTGCGTCCATGATGTTGGGGGCTAACGACTGGTTCCGCGGCCGTCCAGGGGGCCCATATGTGTGAAGTTCTCAAATACGTGGGCAGGTCCTTCTATCCAAATCTGCCACGGAGTCTGCCGGCTCTGGAATCTCACTCCTGAACAACACAAGGGCAGAGCTAAAAGTTAACTGCAGGGTAGTGACCCCTGGTTGGTGTCTAGCTTTCAACTGATTTGACTGGGGGCGGGAGCTAGATTTATAGGCTCGGTTCTGGGCCCTGTAGACAGTAGGGATCTCGAGTCTTATGGACTTATTTGAGCTCTCAATAGATATGGGGACTAGGTAAGATGGTATTTACTGTTGTGGCACATGGCTATAGGAAGCCTTTATATTTTCATATAACTGAGCCTTAGTAAGAGGTACTATTTTGGCTATACTGGAAGTATTTAGGGGAGAGAGACTGGATCTACTTTGCGAGGAGGATGGGGACAGCTGTGATAGGAGTGTCTCTCTAGATTGTTCAATCTTCATTCTATGGTATAGCAGAGGTGCTAATTTAGTGATCAGAGCATGCAAGAAAGGTAAATGGTGTATTGTGAGTTAATAGAGGTTAGTAAAGGTGTTAGTCATGCATGGTTAGTTCATTGATAGGAAGAATTCCTGTGCTACCTGGCAATGACTCGGAAGTCAAAACAGGGGCCAGGTATACCTCCGCGGGGGTGGGGGTCTCCCTCCTCGGGTGGGCAAAAAGGGGGAGCTGGGCGCCCTCTCTCTGTGATAGTCGTCCGGCGGCTGTGGCTAGGGGCTTGCCATATCACCAGTGTTTGTAATAACCCTCTGTGTATGAGACAGATGTGGGTGTCCTTAATACCAAAACCGAAGGTGCCTTAGCTAGCTGGTTTTACTCGGCTGGTTGTTAATTGTAGGGTTTGCTGGATGTGGTGGAGACTGGGTTGCTAACTCTGCCACATTTATCTGGAAGTATGGCAATAGAAGTTAGTTACTGGCGAGGCGGCTAGCCTCGCACCGACGACCATTGGGTGCAGGGTTGTGAATGGGTTGTAAGAAAATAGATGGCATGCAAGGGGCTAGTAAAGTTCTAATGTTGTTCTGGCCTACTAAGTGAAGGTAGGCTGGATAGGAGTATATATATAAAAGGTTGGAGAGCATTAGCAACGGACAATTCAAGGATCTTCAAGAGGTATGAGAAAGAGGCTAGGTCGGACAAGAGTAGAGAAGTGCGGGGTCTTAATGAGAGGGGGGGGAGAGTTCAAGGGCTACAGGGAAATTTTGCCCCTAAGGTCCCTGGGCGTGGGGGTGGCATTAGGCTACAATTGATATTGGAGTTTGAAAAGGCAGTAGAATACGTTAGCCAAATGCTACCGGGGAATGCAACTATGGGGTGGTATATGAGTCTGGAAAAGATAGAGTTATGTGATCAGTCCGAGGGGTTATGGATACTATTAGTTGGCCCTGGGAACTGCGTTTTCTATTAAATATAAATATACCAACAACAGCGGCAGTTCGTAGGGGTACTTAGTTATTGTTTCGGGGTTCTTATGACAGATACTGGTAACCAGGTTATCTTATACAATCTCTGGTTGGGGTAAGAGGTGTATGACACGAAGTAAATTGGCGTAGTGTGGACTGTGGATACGAAGGAGGCAAGGGGAAGACGTATGACAATTGTGGAAAAGTAAATGGAAAAAGGTGAACACAATGGCGGATAAAATACTTAACCTAAGGATTGAATACATAGATTTATGGGGCGATGGGTCTTCAGAAGCTTAGTCTGGCAAGACAAGATGTTGGGGAATGTTAATATTAATACTTAATTACTAGAGGAACAATGCAAGGGGCGACTGAGCACGGGTTACATATATCTATACTCGTCATGGGAAATGATATACGAGGTCTAGGGACAAGCGTGGGTGTTTTAACTTCTAAGATATATAACATCTACTTCTCGGATGTAAGAACATACATAGATATAATTATGGCTGTCTGATGTGTTGGCATTGGCTCAACGTCGGGACAGGGCATGGGTGTTTTTAATATGAATGTATATTCCTGTTCATCATATTTGTAGTTAGGAGTGTAGGACACGAGGGGGTTAGTGTACGTGAGGTGTGGAAAATGGTCAGTTTAGAAAAGGTAAATGGGTGCAACCTGGAGCTGCTTAGCCCTGCGGGCTTGGGCCTGTCTGTAATGGCTGGCTCGGTCAGCTGGTCCTTTCGTTCTGTGGACCTTTCCTTTGGGTGTTTCTGTGTGGTGTTCGCTCGTGGCTTCTGTGGTGGGCTTCATGTTCTGGGGCATTTTACCTCCCTCTCCTTCATTTATAGGCTTGTCCTCGAGCCTCAAGGGTGAAGTAAAAAGAAGCATAGTCAGAAAAGTGTAGGTTAACAAGAAAAGTAGTATGACTAAGGGAAAAAAAATATAATATATAGTATTATGGAAAACATGTAAATTTAAGAAAGAACAGATAATTAAGAACACAGGAAATTAAGAAGAGGTAAAGTGTTTAACAATGTATAAAGCAAATTTAAAAGATAGTCAGAGAAGTGTAGGTTAACAAGAAAAGTAGTATGACTAAGGGAAAAAAATAATATATACAGTATATGGAAAACATGTAAATTTATAGAATCATGCCCAATCGCTTAGGAATTGAAAACAATCAAAACAATTTAGTACAATAATATCCTCATCATCATCAGGGGGGGGGGGGGGTATTTAGGGTCGCCGTTAGTCTGGGTGACGGTCTGGTAATAGGGGGGGTGGTGGTTGTGGCTTTGACCTTGGGGTTTCACTTTCACTTTGGAAGGGCGGGGTGGATATACCGTTAGTTCTTGTCGTTAGGAATGTGGGTCTGGGGGCGAGCTGGCCCGGGGCCAGTTTTGGAGGGGGGTCTAAGTGGTTTCGGTCGGGGGTAGTGATAGGGGGGTTTTAAAGATGAAACGGGCAGGTCGAGTCGGGGTTGTTGTTGCAGAAGAGGTTGGTGCTGGGGAGGGGTTGAATTGTGTAGAGAGTTGTGGTCGTGAGTGGGGTTTGGGGAAGGGTGAGTAAGGCTGAAGGTTGAGAGTTTACTATGATCGGGTGGTTTGGAGGTTTGGGGTGTGGGGATTTGATAGGGAGATGGTGGGGGGGGGGGGGGGTCTGGGCAGGCAGGGTTGTGGTTTGAGAGGGGTTGAATTTGGACTGATTTTATTTTCGGGAGAGACATGGATGGGATTTCGAGGAGTGGTTGAAGTTGAGAGGTTGATTATGTTGTTTGGGGCGAGAGAGAGAGTATTTTGGGGTTTAGCCAAGGTGGAAAAAGTTTTGTGGTTGGATTGGGATGGGAGTGGTATTTTGTCGAGCGGGATCTTTGGGGGTGGAATTTGGGGCGGGTGGGGTAACGGTGAAGAGGGGGAGGTTGAAAGTTTAGCTGGGCTCATGATGGTGGGGGACCGACTGGTGAGCAGGTGTTCGGTACGCATGAGGGGGGGGAAACCACTTTGGTGGGGGTGTGACGCACCCAGTGCGTGGCAACGCAACCTGATTGTACTCCTTGGTACTCCACTGTACCGCCCGTACCACTGTACCGTGCTGGCTACCGTCAGCAGCTATGTATATTGAGTGTGACAACTTATAACTATGTTCTTTGTATCTCTGCAAAGGTCTCGTCATGTGCTAACCAGTGGTGGGTTTTGTTTTAAGCCATGTCGAGACCTTCCATTTAATATGTAGTATCAATAGAGAAGTTGATAGATAAGACAATGGGAGTTCAGAGAGAGAGAGTGAGTTAGGCTTCAGAGCGAGAGGGTAGCAACGCGCCACGCTGCCGGGGGGGTGGTTGCCAGACGTATTGACTGGTTGGCAGCCTTGCGCTTATAGCTGGGCGCGACAGGGTTGGTAGTCCATTGCCGCCTGCCTATGCTGCCTGGGCTGCCCATGTTGTCGTACAGCACATTGCCTGGAGGCTCGCTGTGTGTTCCATGATCAGGTTGCCTAGAACCTTTGAGATTCTAACATCCCTTGCCCTCTCTCCCAACTTCTCACGGTTGCACTCTTTCTCTCTGACGACATTACTCTCATTTCATTCTTCTCTCTATTTAAATGCATAACCTTCCCTTGAGGTCCTAAAGGAGTTTCAGCACTCACCTCTCGTATTACTCTTAGGACAAGCATATATTTACATGTATTAGATTTAAGGGGTTAATGTGAACAGCGATCTTCTTGATGAGGATAGTTGGTGAACGTTCTACATGTTCACGAGTTATATGCCCCGCTCATCATCCAATTTGTGACTAGACTGGTGCCATGTGTAAGAGCCCGACCATGCCCAGGAGTTGTCTGTAGAGGGGCGAGGACTTAGCCTTGATTTGCATACCGAGCCAGGAGCGAGTGTAGTACCAGAGACTACAGCTCGCTCGTAGTGCCGGTATAGTAGAGTAACGTAATTTATCTGTCCTTGTGTTCTCTACAGTCTTTTCCTGGGTTCTCGCTTTCGGTGCTGGGACTCGTTGTTCCTGTGACTTGGCCTGCTAGCTAGAACACATGGGGATGATGAGTGGGATATATTTTTATTTTACTATGCATTGCAGCTCTCTTTAAGTTTATGTATGTAACACTTTACAATACACATTACTCACACACAAGACAACACTATTAATACTTTCATGTATCAATTAACTGCACTGTCGTTTTGCTGCTGTGTCCGGAGTTCTGTTGCGTAGGGCGCATACGGACTCAGAGGGGAGACAGAGTGAGAGAAGCGAAGTAGCCTATGCGGTAGTAGGCTACCGGCGCAGTACTGTTGCCTGCAACCTTTTAGTTATTCCAAGTATAGATTCATTATTATAATAAGTGACTACTATTTATGTTCCTTCCATGTGTATTATTAGGTATCTACTGGATCATGAACATCTTGTATGCTACATGCTAGTGCATGTTAGTAGGGGACAGTTATTCTAGTGCACGCGCTTTCAAGTAGGCGTGTACATTTGTCATTTAGCATTTCACTGTCATACCTTTAGCCTGCTTCTATTCTACATTATTAGAGGCTTAATATTAACGTAGTTTCTTGAGTATTGCATTTCTTTAGTAATAACGTAACCTATAAATGTCTGAGGGAGTTTAGCCTCATAGCCTACCCCTGTTGTACACTTTCGCCGAGTTAAGGTACCTCGTTACCGTAGACGATAACTCTGTAGGGCGTTGGTGCTTTTGTTGTCTGGAGCATATAGTATTTGGGACTGGAATCGAGCGTGTCGTTGTCACATAAGCCATTTCTGTCCTACGATCAAGAATCCCGAATAGGTATTGCCGATCCAGCCGTAACAGGGGTCACGTGTGAGGGGGGGGGGGGTTAACGGCGCGTGTGGGAGGATCAGAGTGGTGGGGTGTGTCGGTGGCAGTGACGGTTTGTTTAGAGGTTATCCGGGGTTGGTGGGTTTGTCTGTCATGAGGGGGTGAGTCAAGTGTGGGGTTTTGAAGTTTAATAGGGGTGTGAATTGTGGGGGGGGGGTGGAAGGGAGCTACTGACGGAAAACTGTCACAAGGGAAATTTTGTTGGTGGGGGAATAGCTGAGCATTTCTGGGGGAAGGGGGGGAACATGGTTGGGTCCCTAGGTCGTCACGCGTGAGGGGAGGATTAACGGCGCGTGTGGGAGGATCAGAGTGGTGGGGTGTGTCGGTGGCAGTGACGGTTTGTTTAGAGGTTATATGGGATTGGTGGGTTTGTCTGTCATGAGGGGGTGAGTCAAGTGTGGGGTTTTGAAGTTTATTAGGGGTGTGAATTGTGGGGGGGTGGAAGGGAGCTACTGACGGAAAACTGTCACAAGGGAAATTTTGTTGGTGGGGGAATAGCTGAGCATTTCTGGGGGAAGGGGGGGAACATGGTTGGGTCCCTAGGTCGTCACGCGTGAGGGGAGGATTAACGGCGCGTGTGGGAGGGTCAGGGTGGTGAGAGGTGAGCGAGTTAGAAAATGGGATTTGTTGGGGGGACTGCGGCGGGTTGGTGGGGGAAGAGTCAGGTGTAGAACAGGGGTTATTGGTAGAGGACTGATGTATTGATTTGGGGTTGTTAACAGGACGAATTTGGGGAATTTTCTTGGTGTCAGTCTCGGTCTGGTTAAAGGTTATGTGGGACTGGGGAGGATTAGTGGGGGCAGAGTTAGGCATAGGACATGGGTTATTGAGGGAGGAGTGATGTACTGATTTGGGGTTGTTAACAGGACGAGTTTGGGGAATTTTCTTGGTGGCAGTCTCGGTCTGGTTAGAGGTTATCTGGGACTGGTGAGTTTGTTTGACATGAGAGGGCGAGTCAAGTGTGGGGTTTCGAAGTTTTCTAGGGGTGTGAATTGTGTGGGGGTGGAAGGGAGCTACTGACTGAAAACTGTCACAAGCTACCGACGGAAAACTGTCACAAGGGAAATTTTGTTGGTGGGGTAATAGCTGAACATTTCTGGGGTCATGGGGAAAATATGTTGTGGTAGGCCTACATAGGTAGGCATAGCTAGAATACGGGGCTTGTTGGGGGGGCTGCGGAGGGTTGGTGGGGGAAGAGTTAGGTGTAGAACAGGGGTTATTGGTAGAGGACTGATATATTGATTTGGGGTTGTTAACAGGACGAATTTTGGGAATCTTGGTGGCAGTCACAGTCTGGTTAGCGGTTATCTGGGGTTGGTGGGTTTGTTTGACATGCATAGAAAAAGGATGGGGTTTATGGGGTAACACAATTGATGGAAGATGATCGTTGGTGGATGGCTGGGCAAGGGAAAATTTAGGGATGGTCAGAGAGGATAGAGGCAAGGAAGAGTGCACTGGGGTTGGACTTTCACCGGAAGTCATTTTGGAAGGGTGCACGGAGTCTTGGATAGGGGCTGAAGGGTTGGATAGGGGATTCATCGAACTGCGTAGGCATTCTTCTCTGATGGAGAGCATAATTATGTTCTTCGAATGAGCCATACGGGTCGAGATGGGCGGTGATGTGGGGTGGGAGGATGTTTAACAATGCGGTGAATAAGAGTTCATTTTGTTGGTCGTAATCTTCATAGCTATACGTGGTCCTCACGTATCTGTAGAGTTGTATGAGGGTCACATTTATATCCCCTTCATACTTGATCTCGTCGACTTTTATTATTTTGGGGGCGACGGGGGAACCCAAAAGTGGATCTAAGGTCCGGATCACGAAGGATCGAAACTGGTTCCAGGTAAACTCTGGCGTATTCTGTGTCACAGTTTGGCGAATAAATTCTTTAAAGGTAGGCTTATCAACAAGTTGGGAAACGGCTTCTCCCAACTGTATAATATGCAAAATTGCCATGGCGATTTTTTCGCGGTCATTATGAAGTACCACATCGTACACTGGCTTTATTATGTCTAAGTAACTGGTGATATCATACGTGTTTACATCATACTTGGGAATGTGTGCGAGTGGCTGAAAATTTCGCGATGTTGCCATGCTTCTACTGTTCCAAACTTGCAGTGTAATGCAACCTTTTATCCGAATCAAGAACCACCACTGCCGCCAATGTTATGCCCTGTTTTTCTACAGGTTTAACTTGGGTAATGTGAGTTCTAATTGACTGGGTATATAAGGCTGCATGCACAATACAAGATATGAGGAATAGAGAACACAAAGAAACACATGGTAGCAAGTTACACGATCACGTTTATTGATATACCACTGCAGAATACTTGTGTAAGACAATATAATAGAATTGAACAACACTAGCATAAGTGGATCTGGATGGAGCCTAGTCTCCCACTTCCAACGTTCAGGTATTAATCTTCTGATCACTGGCTTTGATTCCACAGGTTTATATACCGAAGACCATCAATGTTACTTATAGATTCATATTCACTGTTAGATTTATTACTGGTAGCTCTGGTGCACAAGTAGTAGTTCACAGACTAGATTAGACACGCGTATTTTAGAGCACGGGAATTCTAGTAACCTCAGGGGGTACTGATCTAAGTTTTATATTCTTGTCTCAGAAATACATAGAACGCAAATCAGTGGGCGAACCTTCAGATATCACTAGGGTTTCCTTCTAGGTAATAATATCTGGGTATATGGTTGATTACGAGAGTTAGTATCGCCTGTTAAATAATGAACACTGATACGCTTAGCACTTCCTAATTGAATGGTTATATGAATTATACTGGGGCAAAGAGATAGCCACTTCGTAGAAATATTAATTAGTGAATCTCTAAACAGCACAGTAATATGTAGTACTGCTAAAGGGAATCTTGGGTAGTATCTGATGGGTCTGGTCCTGGTTATCTTGCGTCCATGATGTTGGGGGCTAACGACTGGTTCCGCGGCCGTCCAGGGGGCCCATATGTGTGAAGTTCTCAAATACGTGGGCAGGTCCTTCTATCCAAATCTGCCACGGAGTCTGCCGGCTCTGGAATCTCACTCCTGAACAACACAAGGGCAGAGCTAGAAGTTAACTGCAGGGTAGTGACCCCTGGTTGGTGTCTAGCTTTCAACTGATTTGACTGGGGGCGGGAGCTAGATTTATAGGCTCGGTTCTGGGCCCTGTAGACAGTAGGGATCTCGAGTCTTATGGACTTATTTGAGCTCTCAATAGATATGGGGACTAGGTAAGATGGTATTTACTGTTGTGGCACATGGCTATAGGAAGCCTTTATATTTTCATATAACTGAGCCTTAGTAAGAGGTACTATTTTGGCTATACTGGAAGTATTTAGGGGAGAGAGACTGGATCTACTTTGCGAGGAGGATGGGGACAGCTGTGATAGGAGCGTCTCTCTAGATTGTTCAATCTTCATTCTATGGTATAGCAGAGGTGCTAATTTAGTGATCAGAGCATGCAAGAAAGGTAAATGGTGTATTGTGAGTTAATAGAGGTTAGTAAAGGTGTTAGTCATGCATGGTTAGTTCATTGATAGGAAGAATTCCTGTGCTACCTGGCAATGACTCGGAAGTCAAAACAGGGGCCAGGTACACCTCCACGGGGGTGGGGGTCTCCCTCCTCGGGTGGGCAAAAAGGGGGAGCTGGGCGCCCTCTCTCTGTGATAGTCGTCCGGCGGCTGTGGCTAGGGGCTTGCCATATCACCAGTGTTTGTAATAACACTGGTTATTGGACAGATGTGGGTGTCCTTAATACCAAAACCGAAGGTGCCTTAGCTAGCTGGTTTTACTCGGCTGGTTGTTAATTGTAGGGTTTGCTGGATGTGGTGGAGACTGGGTTGCTAACTCTGCCACATTTATCTGGAAGTATGGCAATAGAAGTTAGTTACTGGCGAGGCGGCTAGGCTCGCACCGACGACCATTGGGTGCTGAATGGGTTGTAAGAGAATAGATGGCATGCAAGAGGCTAGTAAAGTTCTAATGTTGTTCTGGCCTACTAAGTGAAGGTAGGCTGGATAGGAGTATATATATAAAAGGTTGGAGAGCATTAGCAACGGACAATTCAAGGATCTTCAAGAGGTATGAGAGAGAGGCTAGGTCGGACAAGAGTAGAGAAGTGCGGGGTCTTAATGAGAGGGGGGGGAGAGTTCAAGGGCTACAGGGAAATTTTGCCCCTAAGGTCCCTGGGTGTGGGGGTGGCATTAGGCTACAATTGATATTGGAGTTTGAAAAGGCAGTAGAATATGTTAGCCAAATGCTACCGGGGAATGCAACTATGGGGTGGTATATGAGTCTGGAAAAGATAGAGTTATGTGATCAGTCCGAGGGGTTATGGATACTATTAGTTGGCCCTGGGAACTGCGTTTTCTATTAAATATAAATATACCAACAACAGCGGCAGTTCGTAGGGGTACTTAGTTATTGTTTCGGGGTTCTTATGACAGATACTGGTAACCAGGTTATCTTATACAATCTCTGGTTGGGGTAAGAGGTGTATGACACGAAGTAAATTGGCGTAGTGTGGACTGTGGATACGAAGGAGGCAAGGGGAAGACGTATGACAATTGTGGAAAAGTAAATGGAAAAAGGTGAACACAATGGCGGATAAAATACTTAACCTAAGGATTGAATACATAGATTTATGGGGCGATGGGTCTTCAGAAGCTTAGTCTGGCAAGACAAGATGTTGGGGAATGTTAATATTAATACTTAATTACTAGAGGAACAATGCAAAGGGCGACTGAGCACGGGTTACATATATCTATACTCGTCATGGGAAATAATATACGAGGTCTAGGGACAAGCGTGAGTGTTTTAACTTCTAAGATATATAACATCTACTTCTCGGATGTAAGAACATACATAGATATAATTATGGCTGTCTGATGTGTTGGCATTGGCTCAACGTCGGGACAGGGCATGGGTGTTTTTAATATGAATGTATATTCCTGTTCATCATCTTTGTAGTTAGGAGTGTAGGACACGAGGGGGTTAGTGTACGTGAGGTGTGGAAAATGGTCAGTTTAGAAAAGGTAAATGGGTGCAGCCTGGAGCTGCTTAGCCCTGCAGGCTTGGGCCTGTCTGAAATGGCTGGCTCGGTCAGCTGGTCCTTTCGTTCTGTGGACCTTTCCTTTGGGTGTTTCTGTGTGGTGTTCGCTCGTGGCTTCTGTGGTGGGCTTCTTGTTCTGGGGCATTTTAAAGGGGTCCATAAATATATATCTCAAGTGGAAATCTCCCCTTAACCTAACAAGCACGCATGAGGGTAATTGGAAACGTCCCCCTGTGCTGACGTATTTGAGGTGTTTCCATCACTAAAATATTCATTTTACCATTAATAGCATTAATACTTATCCATATGCACATATTATGGGTTGATTATAAAGGTATTAACCTGAAACAACAAAAAACGAGTGAAAACAGCGTTTGGATGGTCAAAATCGGAGTTATAGCCCGCGAGTTGTATAATGTATGCGTGAGGCAAGCTGCTTTCCCGCCAATTTCCCCCAAGGCCACTGAGACACAGTCGATCGATATTCTCTCTCTCTCTCTTGCACTCGCTTGCTAACACTTATGACAACGCCCTGCTTGCAACTCGCTAATGTTAGCACGAAAATATACCACAGAATAAGGGAATAACAGGGAAAATAGGTGATAACTGAAGGAGGGGAGGAAAGTTGGGAAGGAAGGGAGGTAGAGGAGTGATATTTTGCATGGCCCAGGGGCCCAAAAAAAAATAATAAATAAATGTTTTTTGTTTTTTGTTTTTTTTCGATGTTTAAAGTTGATTTTTTTTTCTCTGACTCTTAACCCGTACAGCCCCAGCGACGCGCCTGACGCGTCGGCGATGTATGTAACGCACAGCCCCAGAGACGCGGCTGGCGCGTCACCCTAATTGCGCCGACCGTAACCTCAGGTGTAGCCACTCAAGAGGGCTCAGATTTGTATGGGAACTGTGTACGTATCCCACGCAACCGTGCCGATGGTTGAAAACTCTCAAAGTCCACATGCGCGCAATAACCTGGTTTTTTGGGGTAATTGCCTTCAATTTTTTACTCTTGTAAAATACGTTTTCGGGGGCTCTGTAGGACCATTCTTTAAGCTTTTTGAGCGGTTTATCGTGGTTTTTCCTTCATTCCTAACCCATTTGCTATTGTTTCTGGAATAAAACCATTTTTTGAAAACCGGCCGGGTTCTGGTGAACAAACATTACAAAACTAGCCGGGGCTGGACGGGTTAAGAGTCTTCCCGCAGTCCGCCGGGGGAACACTTAAGAGTCTCCCGGCAGTTCCCGGGTTAAGCCTTACAATAAGCTATAATAGGAACGTACCACAAACGTCTTCCTAACAGGGTTAAGGGGAGATTTCCACTTGAGGGATTTTTTTCTTGACCCCTTTCTCCCTCATGTTTAGCCCCATTGCTTTTGATATTATAAAACGTTTGCCCCATTATTTTGACGATTTTAAGAACTTTCAACCCATTTCTGTCAATTTTAAGACCTTTCGTGCCATTTAGGTGTCGATTTTATCCTGGCGAGCGATAGCGAGCCTGTAATTTAAGAGGAACCGGCTTTCAGCCGGGACATTTTTCTACCGAAAAATGTACAAATTAATTTTTTAAAGGGGTCTATGGGGCGTATTTTAAAGCTTGATGGAGGTCTAGGGAATAAACTGAATACCTCCCCTTAACTCCTTCCGAACTGAAATGCTGGGTGCGAAGGGAATTTAACCCTTCCGAAAACTCCCCAGGTCTTGAGATGCCTGGCGCGGGGTTCGAACCCTGGAGGGATTTTAACCCTTCCGAAAACTCCCCAGGTTTTGAGATGCCTGGTGCGGGGTTCGAACCCTGGAGGGATTTTAACCCTTCCGAAAACTCCCCAGGTTTTGAGATGCCTGGTGCGGGGTTCGAACCCGGGTTAGTGACCTCAGTAGGTCAACCAGGCCCGCGCGCTAACCCACTGTACTACCACGGACGTACAATAGGATAGTAACCTTAGTTCTTGAAAGAACCAGGTAATAGTCTCGTGGTGATTCACGTGGTGGGTTTATTGGACTTCCCATCAATGACTATTTTACACTATCCCAGACGTCAACTCGGGTATTGGGGTTGCGGGATTTTTGTGAGGGCATTACACGAACATTGGCACTAAACGTCATTGTTACATAAATGCACCCATCCCTCCTTAACAATAATACTTAGAAGAGCAAGTGTAGTATGGAAGGTGTTTGTAGTGTTAACTCTGTATAACTCTATGTAACTATAGCTTTAGGTAATTCTATATAATTAGGTAATTATATATAACTAGGTAACTATACAGCTAGGTGATTATATAACTAGGTAATTATATACAACTCTAGGTGATTATATAACTAGGTAATTATATACAACTCTAGGTGATTATATAACTAGGTAATTATATACAACTCTAGGTGATTATATAACTAGGTAATTATATACAACTCTAGGTAATTATATAACTTTAGGTAACTATATAACTAGGTAATTATATAACTAGGTAATTATATACAACTCTAGGTAATTATATAACTTTAGGTAACTATATAACTAGGTGATTATATAACTAGGTAATTATATACAACTCTAGGTAATTATATAACTTTAGGTAACTATATAACTAGGTAATTATATAACTAGGTAATTATATACAACTCTGGGTAATTATATAACTTTAGGTAACTATATAACTAGGTAATTATATAACTAGGTAATTATATACAACTCTAGGTAATTATATAACTTTAGGTAACTATATAACTAGGTAATTATATAACTAGGTAATTATATACAACTCTAGGTAATTATATAACTTTAGGTAACTATATAACTCTATGTGGTAATTATATAACTAGGTAATTATATACAACTCTAGGTAATTATATAACTTTAGGTAACTATATAACTAGGTAATTATATAACTAGGTAATTATATACAACTCTGGGTAATTATATAACTTTAGGTAACTATATAACTCTATGTGGTAATTATATAACTAGGTAATTATATACAACTCTAGGTAATTATATAACTTTAGGTAACTATATAACTAGGTAATTATATAACTAGGTAATTATATACAACTCTAGGTAATTATATAACTTTAGGTAACTATATAACTCTAGGTGGTAATTATATAACTAGGTAATTATATACAACTCTAGGTAATTATATAACTTTAGGTAACTATATAACTAGGTAATTATATAACTAGGTAATTATATACAACTCTAGGTAATTATATAACTTTAGGTAACTATATAACTAGGTAATTATATAACTAGGTAATTATATGCAACTCTAGGTAATTATATAACTTTAGGTAACTATATAACTAGGTAATTATATAACTAGGTAATTATATACAACTCTGGGTAATTATATAACTTTAGGTAACTATATAACTAGGTAATTATATAACTAGGTAATTATATACAACTCTAGGTAATTATATAACTTTAGGTAACTATATAACTCTATGTGGTAATTATATAACTAGGTAATTATATACAACTCTAGGTAATTATATAACTTTAGGTAACTATATAACTAGGTAATTATATAACTAGGTAATTATATACAACTCTGGGTAATTATATAACTTTAGGTAACTATATAACTCTATGTGGTAATTATATAACTAGGTAATTATATACAACTCTAGGTAATTATATAACTTTAGGTAACTATATAACTAGGTAATTATATAACTAGGTAATTATATACAACTCTAGGTAATTATATAACTTTAGGTAACTATATAACTCTATGTGGTAATTATATAACTAGGTAATTATATACAACTCTAGGTAATTATATAACTTTAGGTAACTATATAACTAGGTAATTATATAACTAGGTAATTATATACAACTCTGGGTAATTATATAACTTTAGGTAACTATATAACTCTATGTGGTAATTATATAACTAGGTAATTATATACAACTCTAGGTAATTATATAACTTTAGGTAACTATATAACTAGGTAATTATATAACTAGGTAATTATATACAACTCTAGGTAATTATATAACTTTAGGTAACTTTATAACTCTAGGTGGTAATTATATAACTAGGTAATTATATACAACTCTAGGTAATTATATAACTTTAGGTAACTATATAACTAGGTAATTATATAACTAGGTAATTATATACAACTCTAGGTAATTATATAACTTTAGGTAACTATGTAACTAGGTAATTATATAACTAGGTAATTATATGCAACTCAAGGTAATTATATAACTTTAGGTAACTATATAACTAGGTAATTATATACAACTCTGGGTAATTATATAACTTTAGGTAACTATATAACTAGGTGATTATATAACTAGGTAATTATATACAACTCTAGGTAATTATATAACTAGGTAATTATATACAACTCCAGGTGATTATATAACTAGGTAATTTTATACAACTCTGGGTAATTATGTAACTTTAGGTAACTATATAACTAGGTAATTATATAACTAGGTAATTATATACAACTCTGGGTAATTATATAACTTTAGGTAACTATATAACTCTAGGTGGTAATTATATAACTAGGTAATTATATACAACTCTAGGTAACTCTATATAACGTTAGGTAATTCTATATAACTAGGTAATTCTAGATAACTAGGTAACTCTATATAACTCTATATCTATCTATCTATCTATCGACTCAGGCACATCCCCTTTTAATTTTATTTATTTATTTATTTGATCGTATTATTTATATATTTTTTAACTGAGGGTGGCCGACTCGAGACAGAGCCTGAACAGGGACCAAAAAAAAAAAAAAAAAAATCTATGTAACTATATAACACTATGTAAATCTATATAACTCTATGTAACACTATGTAACACTATGTAACTATATAACCCGATGTAACTCTACGTAACTCTATGTAACTATGTAACTCTATATAACTACATGTAACTCTATGTAACTCTAGGGAACTTCCTCCTGTCCGTCAGAATAGATTACTGACAGATTCTGACAGAGGTTCAAAAGGAGGTTAAAGGGGGAGAGAGAGAGAGAGATTTTTCCACTTAGGGTTTTTTTTTTTTTTTTTTTTTTTTTTGCTGGACCCCTTTCGCCCTTATGGTTAGCCCTATTGCTTATGAGATTTTCCAGACGTTCGCCCCCATTAGTTTGCCGGTTTTAGACCTTTCACTCCATTCCTGTCACTTTTATGACCTTTCGTGCCATTTAGGTGTCGATGTTTTCCTGGCGAGCGATAGCGAGCCAGTTATTTAAGAGGACCGGGACATTTTTCTTCCGGAAAATGTACACATTTATCTTGAAAGGGAGTCTAGGGGGTGTAATTTTAAGATTGATGGAGGTCTAGGGAACAAACTAAAAACCTCCCCTTATTAAGTGGAGACTGGCCGTTTGTTTGGTCTAGTAATTCATTTATTTATATGTTTTGTTTAGTTTCCTCCCTAGACCTCCATCAAGCTTAGAAAAAAAAACCTAGACCCCCCTTCAAGATAGATTTGTACATTTTTCGGTTGAAAAATGTCCCGGCCAAAAGCCGATTCTTCCTAAAATTACAGGTTCGCTATCGCTCGCCAGGAAAATATTGACACCTAAATGGCACGAAGGGTCCTAATATTGACAAAGAAATGGGGTAAAAGGTCATAAAATACCCAAACTAATGGAACCAACGTCTTAAAATCTCAAAAATAGTGGGGCTAAACATGAGGGAGAAGGGGGTCCAGAAAAACGGTCTGTCTCCCCTTAACTGAGAGAACTATACAAGGTGAGAGAGAGAGATTATAATATAAGTAGAGAGAGAGAGAGAGATTATAATATAAGTAGAGAGAGAGAGAGAGAGATTATAATATAAGTAGAGAGAGAGAGAGAGATTATAATATAAGTAGAGAGAGAGAGAGATTATAATATAAGTAGAGAGAGAGAGATGATAATATAAGTAGAGAGATAGAGAGATTATAATATAAGTAGAGAGAGAGAGAGATTATAATATAAGTAGAGAGAGAGAGAGAGAGAGATTATAATATAAGTAGAGAGAGAGATTATAATATAAGTAGAGAGAGAGAGAGATTATAATATAAGTAGAGAGAGAGAGAGATTATAATATAAGTAGAGAGAGAGAGAGAGATTATAATATAAGTAGAGAGAGAGAGAGAGATTATAATATAAGTAGAGAGAGAGATTATAATATAAGTAGAGAGAGACAGAGATTATAATATAAGTAGAGAGAGAGAGAGATTATAATATAAGTAGAGAGAGAGAGATTATAATATAAGTAGAGATAGAGAGAGAGATTATAATATAAGTAGAGAGAGACAGATTATAATATAAGTAGAGAGAGAGAGAGATTATAATATAAGTAGAGAGAGAGAGAGATTATAATATAAGTAGAGAGAGAGATTATAATATAAGTAGAGAGAGAGAGATTATAATATAAGTAGAGAGAGAGATTATAATATAAGTAGAGAGAGACAGAGATTATAATATAAGTAGAGAGAGAGAGAGATTATAATATAAGTAGAGAGAGAGAGAGATTATAATATAAGTAGAGAGAGAGAGATTATAATATAAGTAGAGAGAGAGAGAGATTATAATATAAGTAGAGAGAGAGAGAGATTATAATATAAGTAGAGAGAGAGAGAGATTATAATATAAGTAGAGAGAGAGAGAGAGAGAGATTATAATATAAGTAGAGAGAGAGAGAGAGAGATTATAATATAAGTAGAGAGAGAGAGAGATGATAATATAAGTAGAGAGAGAGAGATTATAATATAAGTAGAGAGAGAGAGAGAGATTATAATATAAGTAGAGAGAGAGAGAGAGAGATTATAATATAAGTAGCAAGAAAGAGAGATTATAATATAAGTAGAGAGAGAGAGAGATTATAATATAAGTAGAGAGAGAGAGAGAGATTATAATATAAGTAGAGAGCGAGAGATTATAATATAAGTAGAGAGAGAGAGATTATAATATAAGTAGAGAGAGAGAGAGAGATTATAATATAAGTAGAGAGAGAGAGCTTATAATATAAGTAGAGAGAGAGAGATATTATAATATAAGTAGAGAGAGAGAGATTATAATATAAGTAGAGAGAGAGAGATTATAATATAAGTAGAGAGAGAGATTATAATATAAGTAGAGAGAGAGAGAGATTATAATATAAGTAGAGAGAGAGAGATTATAATATAAGTAGAGAGAGACAGAGATTATAATATAAGTAGAGAGAGAGAGAGATTATAATATAAGTAGAGAGAGAGAGAGAGATTATAATATAAGTAGAGAGAGAGATTATAATATAAGTAGAGAGAGAGAGAGAGATTATAATATAAGTAGAGAGAGAGAGAGAGATTATAATATAAGTAGAGAGAGAGAGAGAGATTATAATATAAGTAGAGAGAGAGAGAGATTATAATATAAGTAGAGAGAGAGAGATTATAATATAAGTAGAGAGAGAGAGAGAATTATAATATAAGTAGAGAGAGAGCGAGAGAGGTTATAATATAAGTAGAGAGAGAGAGAGAGATTATAATATAAGTAGAGAGAGAGAGAGATGATAATATAAGTAGAGAGAGAGAGATTATAATATAAGTAGAGAGAGAAAGAGATTATAATATAAGTAGAGAGAGAGAGAGAGAGATTATAATATAAGTAGAGAGAGAGAGAGATTATAATATAAGTAGAGAGAGAGAGAGATTATAATATAAGTAGAGAGAGAGAGAGATTATAATATAAGTAGAGAGAGAGAGATTATAATATAAGTAGAGAGAGAGATTATAATATAAGTAGAGAGAGAGATAATTATAATATTAGTAGAGAGAGAGATTATAATATAACTAGAGACAGAGAGAGATTATAATATAAGTAGAGAGAGAGAGAGATTATAATATAAGTAGAGAGAGAGAGAGATTATAATATAAGTAGAGAGAGAGAGAAATTATAATATAAGTAGAGAGAGAGAGATTATAATATAAGTAGAGAGAGAGAGATTATAATATAAGTAGAGAGAGAGATTATAATATAAGTAGAGAGAGAGATTATAATATAAGTAGAGAGAGAGATTATAATATAAGTAGAGAGAGAGAGAGATTATACTATAAGTAGAGAGAGAGAGATTATAATATAAGTAGAGAGAGAGAGATTATAATATAAGTAGAGAGAGAGAGAGAGATTATAATATAAGTAGAGAGAGAGAGATTATAATATAAGTAGAGAGAGAGATTATAATATAAGTAGAGAGAGAGAGATTATAATATAAGTAGAGAGAGAGAGAGATTATAATATAAGTAGAGAGAGAGAGAGAGATTATAATATAAGTAGAGAGAGAGAGAGATTATAATATAAGTAGAGAGAGAGAGAGATTATAATATAAGTAGAGAGAGAGAGAGATTATAATATAAGTAGAGAGAGAGAGATTATAATATAAGTAGAGAGAGAGAGATTATAATATAAGTAGAGAGAGAGAGAGAGATTATAATATAAGTAGAGAGAGAGAGAGAGATTATAATATAAGTAGAGAGAGAGATTATAATATAAGTAGAGAGAGAGAGAGATTATACTATAAGTAGAGAGAGAGAGAGAGATTATAATATAAGTAGAGAGAGAGAGAGAGATTATAATATAAGTAGAGAGAGAGAGAGATTATAATATAAGTAGAGAGAGAGAGATTATAATATAAGTAGAGAGAGAGAGATTATAATATAAGTAGAGAGAGAGAGAGACAGATTATAATGTAAGTAGAGAGAGAGATTATAATATAAGTAGAGAGAGAGAGAGAGATTATAATATAAGTAGAGAGAGAGAGAGAGATTATAATATAAGTAGAGAGAGAGAGAGAGATTATAATATAAGTAGAGAGAGAGAGATATTATAATATAAGTAGAGAGAGAGAGATTATAATATAAGTAGAGAGAGAGAGAGAGAGAGATTATAATATAAGTAGAGAGAGAGAGAGATTATAATATAAGTAGAGAGAGAGATTATAATATAAGTAGAGAGAGAGAGAGATTATAATATAAGTAGAGAGAGAGAGAGAGATTATAATATAAGTAGAGAGAGAGAGATTATAATATAAGTAGAGAGAGAGAGATTATAATATAAGTAGAGAGAGAGAGAGATTATAATATAAGTAGAGAGAGAGAGAGAGATTGTAATATAAGTAGAGAGAGAGAGATTATAATATAAGTAGAGAGAGAGAGAGAGATTATAATATAAGTAGAGAGAGATTATAATATAAGTAGAGAGAGAGAGAGATTATAATATAAGTAGAGAGAGAGAGAGATTATAATATAAGTAGAGAGAGAGAGATTATAATATAAGTAGAGAGAGAGATTATAATATAAGTAGAGAGAGAGATAATTATAATATAAGTAGAGAGAGAGATTATAATATAAGTAGAGACAGAGAGAGATTATAATATAAGTAGAGAGAGAGAGAGATTATAATATAAGTAGAGAGAGAGAGAGATTATAATATAAGTAGAGAGAGAGAGAATTATAATATAAGTAGAGAGAGAGAGATTATAATATAAGTAGAGAGAGAGAGATTATAATATAAGTAGAGAGAGAGATTATAATATAAGTAGAGAGAGAGATTATAATATAAGTAGAGAGAGAGATTATAATATAAGTAGAGAGAGAGAGAGATTATACTATAAGTAGAGAGAGAGAGATTATAATATAAGTAGAGAGAGAGAGATTATAATATAAGTAGAGAGAGAGAGAGAGATTATAATATAAGTAGAGAGAGAGAGATTATAATATAAGTAGAGAGAGAGATTATAATATAAGTAGAGAGAGAGAGATTATAATATAAGTAGAGAGAGAGAGAGATTATAATATAAGTAGAGAGAGAGAGAGAGATTATAATATAAGTAGAGAGAGAGAGAGATTATAATATAAGTAGAGAGAGAGAGAGATTATAATATAAGTAGAGAGAGAGAGAGATTATAATATAAGTAGAGAGAGAGAGATTATAATATAAGTAGAGAGAGAGAGATTATAATATAAGTAGAGAGAGAGAGAGAGAGATTATAATATAAGTAGAGAGAGAGAGAGAGATTATAATATAAGTAGAGAGAGAGATTATAATATAAGTAGAGAGAGAGAGAGATTATACTATAAGTAGAGAGAGAGAGAGAGATTATAATATAAGTAGAGAGAGAGAGAGATTATAATATAAGTAGAGAGAGAGAGAGATTATAATATAAGTAGAGAGAGAGATTATAATATAAGTAGAGAGAGAGAGATTATAATATAAGTAGAGAGAGAGAGAGACAGATTATAATATAAGTAGAGAGAGAGATTATAATATAAGTAGAGAGAGAGAGAGAGATTATAATATAAGTAGAGAGAGAGAGAGAGAGATTATAATATAAGTAGAGAGAGAGAGAGAGATTATAATATAAGTAGAGAGAGAGAGATATTATAATATAAGTAGAGAGAGAGAGATTATAATATAAGTAGAGAGAGAGAGAGAGAGAGATTATAATATAAGTAGAGAGAGAGAGAGATTATAATATAAGTAGAGAGAGAGATTATAATATAAGTAGAGAGAGAGAGAGATTATAATATAAGTAGAGAGAGAGAGAGAATTATAATATAAGTAGAGAGAGAGAGATTATAATATAAGTAGAGAGAGAGAGATTATAATATAAGTAGAGAGAGAGAGAGATTATAATATAAGTAGAGAGAGAGAGAGAGATTGTAATATAAGTAGAGAGAGAGAGATTATAATATAAGTAGAGAGAGAGAGAGAGAGATTATAATATAAGTAGAGAGAGATTATAATATAAGTAGAGAGAGAGAGAGATTATAATATAAGTAGAGAGAGAGAGAGATATTATAATATAAGTAGAGAGAGAGAGAGATAATATAATATAAGTAGAGAGAAAGAGAGATTATAATATAAGTAGAGAGAGAGAGATTATAATATAAGTAGAGAGAGAGAGAGAGATTATAATATAAGTAGAGAGAGAGAGAGGTTATAATATAAGTAGAGAGAGAGATTATAATATAAGTAGAGAGAGAGAGATTATAATATAAGTAGAGAGAGAGAGATTATAATATAAGTAGAGAGAGAGAGAGATTATAATATAAGTAGAGAGAGAGAGAGATTATAATATAAGTAGAGAGAGAGAGATTATAATATAAGTAGAGAGAGAGAGATTATAATATAAGTAGAGAGAGAGAGAGAGATTATAATATAAGTAGAGAGAGAGAGAGAGATTATAATATAAGTAGAGAGAGAGAGATTATAATATAAGTAGAGAGAGAGAGAGATTATAATATAAGTAGAGAGAGAGAGAGATTATAATATAAGTAGAGAGAGAGAGAGAGATTATAATATAAGTAGAGAGAGAGAGAGATTATAATATAAGTAGTGTGACGTTAACCACTCCGTTAGAACCGCATGGCTTGTCCTACAGTGACTCACTAGGATCGCCAGGGCAGTGGATGGGGCTACAGTTTATGTATTAGAGTGTGCTTTATTTCATATGAAAGCTCGTGTCATGGGCAGTCCAGAAAGGCTCTTTGTTTTCACCCATGTCAAGGCTTTATATATTTAATTGTAAAGTATATGTTTTATCATTAACCCGGGAGCTGCGGGGAGACTCGTAAGAGTTCCTCCGGCGCACTGCGGGGAGACTCTTAAGAGCAGAGCTTTTGAACGCGTACCAAAACTGCGCGTTTATAGTCGGGCGGCTGAAAATTGGTGTGGATATAGTACTACATGTCAACTCTCGACACCACCCCGCCAAACGCTCGCCCCGCACTCGTGCAAGCACCACCGCGCCAGTAACCACGCACTAGTCATGGAGCCCACACGTCCCTCACGCTCGCTCCCTGATGACACAACCAGCCCTCCTTCTGGTGGTGTTAGCCGCCGTGGAAGGCAGAGGGTAGCTGCCAAAGACCCTAGCTACCAGTACGACACGCCCTACAGCTCGGAGGACGAAACACCAGCACCCAAAGCACGGAAAACACATGCAAGCAGGGCAATGGCACAGAGGTCATTGGTCTTTCGGGACACTGCCACCACGACCCAGGCCACTGCAACAACCACTACCACCACCACTACCACCACTGCCACCCCTGCCACCCCTGCCACCGGTACCAGCGACGCAGGAGGCCGCCCTAGGGCTGCAAAACCTGCGGGGGCAGGAAAAATTAAAGGCACGGGCGTAGGGAAGAGATCCCGTACGCCAGCCACAGTGCCCCTACCACCACCACCAACACCAGCCGCCCCTGGCCCGGCTGCCCCTGCCGCCCCTGCTGCCCCTGCCACCCCTGCCACCGGTACCAGCGACGCAGGAGGCCGCCCTAGGGCTGCAGAACCTGCGGGGGCAGGACAAATGAAAGGCACGGGCGTAGGGAAGAGATCCCGTACGCAAGCCACAGTGCCCCTACCACCACCACCACCACCAGCCGCCGCCCCTGGCCCGGCTGCCGCTGCCGCCCCTGCTGCCCCTGCCGCCCCTGCCGCCCCTGCTGCCCCTGCCGCCCCTGCCCAAGGAACAGGGAAGGGGAAGGGGAAGGGGAAGGGGAAAGGGAGAGGGAAAGCGACTGCTGGCCCTGCTGTCCCTGGTGTCCCTGCCGGCCCTGCTGCCCCTGTTGCCCCTGCTGCCCCTGCCACCCCTGCCGCCCCTGCCCAAGGAACAGAGAGAAGGGCGACAGGCACCACCATCATCTTGCCATCAAGGCCACGCACCACTGCTGCCCCTGCCGCCGCCCCTGCCGCCGCCCCTGCCACCACCTCTGCTGTCCCTGTCCATAAGACACCCTCACGTGCAAAAGTGACCCGGAAAACTCTGACACCATCAAAATATGCCGCCCTGCTGTTTGATGGTGATTCGCAGGACATTGGCAGCCCAGGTTTCGACGACGAAGCCCTAGCACGGGACCAAGGGTGGGGGGATTTGGGAGTGGACAGTGGGAGTGAGTCAGACGTCGGTGACGAAAATGAGGAAGGTCATCGTCTGTCTAGTGAAGAGGAGGGTGATGATGATGAAGTGCTGTATCGCGACCATGGAAGCGATATTTCAGACGATGAAGCAGACGCAGACGACATTCCGATCCCTGAGCTGCCTTCGTTCGATTGGTCTGACGGGGTCAATTTTGTACCTGACGTGCCCCAGTTCAATCCTGGGACGTCAGGAACAACTGACGACTGGCCCTGTGACGATCAAGCGAACGAAAGCGACTTCTTCCTCGCTTTTTTCGACATGGAGGTAATGACGTACATCGTTGCCCAAACAAATGCCTACTACAGGTGGGTGTTTGGCAGATTGGACGTCCTTTCTCCAAAAGCGAGAATACGAGGCTGGGTGGATACGACTGTGGAAGAATTTATGACGTTCTTTGCCTTGTTGTTCCTCATGCCTCTGATCAAGAAGCATGTGTTGCAACACTATTGGAAGCACGACCCTCTCATCGCCACCCCAACTTTCAATAAGTTCATGACTCGTGACAGATTTTTGTTGCTGCTAAGATTTATGCACTTTGCAGACAACGAAAATCCTAACAGGATTGACAGGATTTGGAAAGTTCGGAATGTGTTCACCATGTTGTTGGAGAGGTATAGGAAATACTTTTACCCCTTCCTCAATTTGGTGATTGATGAGTCGCTCGTGCTCTTCAAAGAACATCTTGTTTTCAAACAGTATATCCCCTTGAAAAGGCATAGGTTCGGAATCAAGCTCTTCGTTTTGTGTGACTGCGAAACTGGAATAGTGCTTGACATGATCGTGTACACAGGCACTGACATTGACATACCGAAAGCCGCTGCCAATGACCCCATGGGCATGTCAGGTGCCATCGTCAGGAAAATGTTGGAACCTTACCTGGGCAAAGGCCACATCATCTACACTGACAACTGGTATACTTCTCCTGCTCTCTGCCAGTTTCTTCATGACAACCAAACGGGGTCATGTGGGACTGTCAGAAAGACAAGAAAGTTTATGCCAAAGTTCACAGGTGATGTCATTCCTCTCACAGATGCCTCCTCCAGTGACACACCTTCAGAAGACGACCTGGCCCAGGAACACCGCGAGAGGCATGTGCGAAGAAGGCGACGAAAGGGGCAGAAATTCAAGCAGCTCGAGAAGTGTGGGAAAGTGATAGCCCTGAAGTGGAAGGATAAGCGAGACGTCCACCTGCTTTCCACCATCCACACAGGTGCCCAGATGGATTCTGGCAAAATCCACTACCGAACCAGGAAGACCATCTACAAGCCCGACATGGTAGTGGACTACACCAAAAACATGCGCATGGTGGACAAGTCTGACTGTCAGCTGTCAGGCGTTGAATGTCTGAGGAAGACTGTGAAGTGGTATCACAAGCTCTTCCTCCACCATGTTGACATAACGATGCTGAACGCCTACAACTTGTGGTTGGTATAAAAGAATATGGCCCCAAACCAGAAACTTAAATTCCGGGAGTTCGTGTACAACGTCTCATACCAACTCCTGGAGAAGTATGGCACCACCACTCACAGACGTACGGCATGGCGTGGGGATCACGTTCCTGACCGTATCCAGCTGGGTGTCGAAAGACACTACCCCATCAACACTGAGATGCTTGGCACTCGTCACAGGCAGGCGCAGTGCACTGTCTGCAGCTCCAGTGTCAGGAAACCCCATGTCACAAAAAGAGTCACCTCAATGTGCGCAGAGTGCAAAGTTCCACTCTGCCTGGGTGACTGCTTCAGGGACTACCACACCTTCAAAAATTATTGAGTGTCGCCCTGCCCTGCCCTGCCCTGCCCTGCCCTGCCCTGGACTCGCCCCGTGCCCTGCCCTGGACTCGCCCCCTGCCCAGCCCTGTCCTGGACTCGCGCCCTACCTTACCTGACCTGACCTAATTGATCACGCTACCTCATAATGTAACATATATATTATATAATGTATAAGTTCCAAAGATGTCCCTGTGATATAGCTTTTACATTATATAATTGTATGTTTCATTATTTAGTTTATAAGTTTCAAAGATTTACATGTAATATGCCTTATTTTTTTAGTACATCAATATATATGTTTGTTATTAGCCAAAGTCATGTGTATATAATTATTTTCTTACCTCAAATGAATTGTACAAAAATAAATATGTTTCAACAAATCCTGTCAAACCTACTAAGATAATAAAATAAAACAATAAAAAAAAACAAGGTCATGTCATTGTATTCTTACAATATGATATATTCTATGAATATTTCATATTGTTTGAATACAATGGCATGATCTTGTAAAAAAAAAAATTTATCAAAAATGTTCTAGACAATATAAAACCTTCCCCATAACCCCCTCCTGGATTCGATCACACAACCCTAGCACACTTTGAGTTTTCCAGTCCGCGACCTCACCAACCATGCCACAGGAGCTCATACCAAATATCACTCAAAACTTTGTGTCTACAATCGAAATGACAATATACAAAAAAAAATGAATTATCCCACCAATTTACGTTTGTAAATTGATGGGATTATCAATTATATCATGCCAAGGTTTATAAAAGTTTGTCTCTGTCAAGAATTAGTAATTATATAACTTTATTCTGTCAAAAATTGCCCAAACATTCAGCAAAATTGCCCCTCTCAGTGCGACTCCACTCATTTTCACACGGTCAAGCGGTGACCCTTGCCGCTCCCTTATGCCCCAGCTACACCAGCCACAGCAGCTCTGTCTGGGAACAAAATTTTTATAAATACAATAATGGATAAAATACTCTTCACAAATACATTTGTATTGTATAATATTGTAAATTATATAAATTTGTATTAGGGGAGGTGTGGTGGAGTGGTCTTGCCACTGGCCTGGTAATCCAAAGGTCCCGGGTTCAAATCCCGATGTATCAATGGGAAGATATTATTGGGATGGAATTTGTGCTGTACCTAGTATCAGTGCATTACCACAAAGCCCACCGAAACGTCAATAAAATACCCTCATTGTTCCCTGATTAAATAGCACTGTATGAATATTCCCATATTCAAAATATGCTATAGGGGTGCAATGCCTGGTGAGTTATCTGCTCAACAGGTGGCGTTGTGTGTGTGTAAGTGTGAGAGTCCGAGTGTAGAGGGTGAGACAGTGAAGCACGGGAACGAGATGGCTTCAGAGATGGGGGTCGTTTCGGGCCATGAGTGAGCACCGTGCCTCA